>APFE031262365.1:203947-255315 GCA_000404065.3 Pinus taeda
ATGATTGTGGAAAAAGCTAAATATCCACAAGTGTTTTGGACACTTTGCATTGTCCATTCATTGAATTCAGCACTGAAATCTATTGCTTCTAATGTGCTTTGGATTGGTAAAATTATTGAGGATGCACAGCATAACCGTAACTTTGTAGAAAATCATGCAAGTGCCCTCACTATCTACAAGGAGTACATCAATCTATCATTGTTGAAGATTGTGGATACACGGTTTGCCTCTTCATTCCTCATGTTGAAGAGGTTGAAGGAGGTCAAGACCGCTCTTGGGGCCATGGTTATTTCAGAGTTTTGGTCTTTTTGGAAAAAGACAGATCAAGCAGCATCTAAAAGAGTGAAGGACACAATGTTAGATGATGCTTGGTGGGAGAGGGTATATCTACTTATTCATATCATGGACCCTATCATTTCTTTGCTTCGATTTGCAGATATAGACTAACAGAGAGGTTTATGAGGGATGGGATTCCATTATTGATTCTGTGAGGAGCATTATTTTACAAAGTGAGTGCCCTGAGTATGAGACATCATCAGAGGCCTTCTTCACCATTATACAGTATATTCTTGTTAGCAAATGGGACAAGAATTGCACACCTTTATATTGTTTGGCTCACTCATTGAACCCAAAATACTACAGCCATGAGTGGTTAAATGGTGGACCTTCCTGCAGATTCCCTCCTCACATGGATGGTGAAATCTCACAAGGGCAAAAAGATGCATTCAAGCAAGTTTTTCAAGATCGAGCATCCCTTGATGAGGTGGAGGATGCCTTCGCAAAGTTTTCCATTGGCACTGGTCGATTTGCAAGATATGATCTGATTAGAGACAGGGGGGCTAAGAAGCCTTATTCTTGGTGGGAAAATCATGGGGCAACAAGCCCTCCTCTACAGCAGTTAGCCATGAGGATCCTCTCTCTGGTGACTTCATCATCTTGTTGCGAGAGGAATTGGAGCACATATGGGAATTTGTATAGTGTCAAGAAGAGCAGGCATGAGCAGTTCAGGGTAGAGACAATGGTGTATGTGCACACCAACCTCCATCTTATTTACAAGCAGAGATATGAATGGTTGAAGGGGAAGACAAAAATATGGGATGTCTTTCCTGATGATATGGGTCTAGACAACAGTATTGAGTTGGCATTGGCCAACTTGGATCTCAATGATCCAATGCTAGAGCCTATCAGATTTGATGATGGTGATATTGTAGAGGGGTCATCTTCCACACCAGCAGATGCAAAGATGACTTTGGATACAGAGGAGGAAGATGCAGCAGAGGAGAGCAGTGGTGACCATGATGATGAGGACAGTGATGCTGATTTTGATGATGCCTATGAGGATTGATGATTCATGAGTCATGAGCTACCTACTGCCTTGACGCTTGTATACTTGTAGACTTGTAGTTGTATTTGTTTTGTATCTGCTATTACTATTACTATTTGCCTTTGGCATTGCACTACCTATGTAAACAGTAACACATTTTGATTTTGACGACTTAATGAGAAAACTATAGTATCTTTATCTTACTATCTTGTCTTTCTCCTATTGAATCATTGATGAATTGAGTATGTATTACAATTTATCATTTATCAGTTAAGTCACAGTTGTAATTGTAATTGTAATTTTGTATGCATTATGTTACTTTGTAAAACTTTCAAATGAAGATCTATGTTTGAATCAATGAATTTGTATCATGACTGAGAATTTGTGTAAGAAATATCTAATTTTTAATATATATATATATATATATATATCCGAACATGTCCGTATCTGACACTCGAATCCCCGTATTCGTTGAATCCCGAATCCCCGTGTCAGGTGACTTAGCTTGTGGGTGTCCAAACCAAGTAAAATGTCTCACTATAAAAATTCATTTCAAGCCAGCAAAGATCTCTTGTTAATAAAACAAGATCAAATTGTTTAGAAACATTATAGGCCTAGATGGAAGTTTGAATTTGGAGTCTCTATCACACAAAAAAGGAGTCGAGATTCCTATTGCACACCTATGCATAGAGAAGACCAAGACCGAACTATTTAAGCCCATTTTGGAAGGTTTGTCATTGAGCCATAGTCACCACATAAAAATCGACATTTTTGAGGTGAAGGACACACTCTAGTGGGTACATATATACATATAGTCGAAGCTTGAACAGTGGAATAGGAAGTCGACTTTAAAGCATAGTTTTAAAATTCGGCCGATTCGAAACGGAAACGGCCGAGTTGATTCGTTTCATTGCCCAGAAATGTGACTCGGTGGAGGAAACGGTTCAGTAGGCCAAGTCAGCCATGACTCGGCCGAGTCATGGTTGACTCGGCCTACTGAACCGTTTCCATATTTGAAATCATTCCAAGTCATAACCAGCGGCCATCGTAACCCATTCAAAACAGCGATTTGACATTTTTTTAATGAATTTTATCAGTGTTCGCCTGATTGGTTTGGACTCCAATGTGTTTATGAATTAATAAATGTATTTGGGGTCCATTTCCCCCTCCCAACCCTATTTTAACACACTCAAATGCTCTCTTTTTTTTTTACTATTGATATGCTATTCAATTTCATGGAATGTTAAATTCTTTAAAGTAAAAAGTGAGATTCTACTTAATCTTCATTTTCATCCTTTTACTTAATTTTTTTTAACAATTACCATATGAAATGACTCAGGATGTTTGAGAGTGGTTTCGGCCTCATTGGATTTCATATGGAGAAAGTAGAATTTTAGATTTCATTCAAAATCCAGTAGACTTATTAGTTTTTCAAGATTTCAGGATTGGGGGATTACAATGTTTCTATTGAATTTTGTCATGTATTAGGGTATGGAACTCGTATTTAATCAAGAGCACCAATCCCTCTATGTACCTTGATGTTAGTGACATTGGTTGTCGAACTCCTCCGGGATTTGCTCCTAAACTGGGAGCTTCTGAAAATGTCGCTTCCCGCTCTTGTTTTCGCTCTCGCTCCCCACTTTCGCTCCCACTCCCAAGTAACACTGAGCCGGATGATGTTGGCAACTCTAGCAGTAGATAGTAGTACTAGTCATAGACTTTTGTTGTAGAGGTTGTAGTGTCCTATTTAGGGTGCTAGACTGGGCTAAATTTATTATCGACCATGGTGTGTAGACTTAGAGGCACGTGCCTAAAATATATAGACATAAAGGATCTAATCTAAGCCTATTCTTCCTAATTACAATGCTGTGACTTGATCTAATATTAAACTATCAATCAAATATTAACTAAGCATCAACTATGTATCATTATCAGCTAAGATCCAACTCATAACATGCTGTGTATCACTGTATTTAAAGGTTTCGGTCCCCTTACAGAGACACCAAACATGAAACCCCTGTTTAATGGTACCCAACATTCATGAACATTTATTACAAGCATGCAAAGTAAAAATCTTAAGCATACAGTCCATAACAGTGCTTTACAAAGCAACCCTGGATCGAATCCCTTACAGGATATGGTTCACGATCCAGATGATGGTCTATTCAAGCGCATGCATAGACATATATCAGCGCATTCATAAACACATGAATATAAACATCAATTAAATCCCTGTGCATATATATCAGTTTCAAATATCAATCAAATGCTCTGACTGTAAAATGTAATTAAAATAACAATGTAAACGCAATTAAAATGATATCGGTATACCATGTACGCAGGGCCCGTCCGCGTTCTTGGTACACCGAGATTGTTATTCCACGATCACAGTATTAAAACAACGCACGGAGATTATAATGCAGTCTTGTTTGTATTAAATCAAAGCTCTGTTTATGAAGCGACAAGAAACGTAAAAACGTAAACTAACATATAACCAGGTTCGCCCTTATAATTACATACGGTTCACATCCCTTGAAAAATGGATGTTCATCCATGGGCGGCTGTTGCTGCTTTTACAAAAACGCAAAATGTTTCTATCCTACCTTACGCACAAAAAAGAAAAGGAAACAACTAAAAATCGGATTGAACTGTGACTGTGTGCTGTTGCTGCCTTTGTCGCCAACATGCCATAGTTGACCAGGCGTTGACCACGCATGTAGGAGGTTTTTTTCCGTTGCGGGATAGGTGCTTGTCCATGCTGGCCATTCCACTTTTGCCCATACCTTTCGCTCTGGGCTGGCTGTCATTGCCACATGTCAACGATAAGCATTTCAGGTTTTTGGACTTCCTGTAGTTATTTTGCCAAAAATCCTAATTATTAACACAAAACCCTTAATCATTAAATGCAATTCAACAACTATAAAATATTATTTAATCAATTTCAAGCATTTGGGGGATATATGATGAAAAGAGGTTGGTAATGTTCATGTTTGGGAGGGAAAAGGGGTCATAGGATGTACCAACAGAGGCCATTTATAGCCTCCTTGGTTTATGTTGTTTTTTTTTATCTCTTATATCATCATTTGTATGTATTGGACAGTGCACTGGGTGCCATTTTGATATAATGGATATATTCATGAGCCTACTTTGATCATATGTTGTCTTCTATCTATATTCTAATGATGTGTGTTTGGAAACATGAATGAAAATCTTTAAAATTATGTGTTTTTATAAAAAAATAAATATTTAATGTATTTTTTACAATGACCAAGTCATTGAAATCGAGTCGGCCGAGTCGATACCGAGTCGGAGTCGACCCTCGATCGAGTCGGAGTCGGAGTCGGAGTTTTAAAACATTGCTTTAAAGGTCTCCTCAATGTTTGATAAACAAAGGTATATAACAGTTGTTGAGACCTATATCAGCCTCTTCTCCTACGAAGTTTATCGTTATGAGGCTCGAACCTATAACAACTCTCTTGCATCACACATTGAGTTATTTTGAGCATATTAATAAAATAGAAAGGTGTTAAAATTGGAAACTATGGCCAAATTCTACTTTGGACTGCTCATTTGATGGAGATGATTGTTGCATTGAATTCCTCTTTTCGAGAGGACCAAAATCGACCTAAAGATCATCAAATTTGGACAGGGGAGCATATATTTTTGAGGTCAAGCCCACACATGTGCAATTTGTCAAGGTCGGCCACATCATCATGTAGGCTCATGAAGCCCAATGGACGTATCACTTCACCTTCAACAACATGTATGAATATAAGTGACCTCAAACCTCATTTGGCATCTCACTCACTCACACATTCTTCTCTCTCCTCATCTAATTGGTTCATATAGCTAGGCAACGCTCCATGTCACACATGTGGCTGGAAAGGAGGACGAATTTTTGGGTAGATTATAAGGTCGAAATTTCAGAGTTGTTGCAATGTTTGACCAACGTTGACCAGGCATTTTGACTTATCCTTTGACTTGATTTTTGTGGGAAAATTTCGTTTTTAGCAAGTCATATTGTTTGGCACAAAAACTCAGAATCTCTGGGCACTTTGACCTGCATTGACCACAACCCTGTTTGATCGCAGATTTGACTTCAGGTTGACCAAGTTTGACTATTGTTTTGATCACTATTTTGGGCTGACTTTGACCAACTAAAGAGGCTAAGTTTGACTACCTTTGACTGAGCTTCAAAGGGGATGTTTTAATCAATGTTTTAAAACTCCGACTCCGACTCTGACTCGGTCGAGGGTCGACTCTAATTCGGTATCGACTCGGCCAGCTCGATTTCAATGACTCGGTCGTTGTAAAAAATACATTAAATATTTTTTTTTATAAAAACACATTATTTTAAAGATTTTCATTCATGTTTCCAAACACACAGCATTAGAATATAGATAGAAGACAACATATGATCAAAGTAGGCTCATGAATATATCCATTATATCATAATGGAACCCAGTGCATTGTCCAATACATACACAATGATGATATAGAGATCAAAACAAAAACACATAACCAAGGAGGCTATAAATGGCCTCTACAACAAAAGTCTATGACTACTACTACTGGCTACTGCTAGAGTTGCCAACATCATCCGGCCCAGTGTTACTTGGGAGCGGGAGCGAAAGTGGGGAGTGAGAGCGAAAACAGGAGCGGGAGCGACATTTTCAGAAGCTCCCAGTTTAGGTGCGAATCCCGGAGGAGTTCGACAACCAATGTCACTAACATCAAGGTCCATAGAGGGATTGGTGCTCTTGATTAAATACAAGTTCCATACCCTAATACATGACAAAATTCAATAGAAACATTGTAATCCCCCAATCCTGAAATCATAAAAAACTAATAAGTCTGCTGGATTTTGACTGAAATCTAAAATTCTACTTTCTCCATATGAAATCCGATGAGACCGGAACCACTCTCAAACATCCTGAGTCATTTCATGGTAATGTTAAAAATTTAAGTAAAAGTGGCATTCTCCTTAATCTTCATTTTCATCCTTTTACTTTAAGAATTTAGCATTACCATGAAATTTGAATAGCATATCAACACTAGGAGGGGAATGGACCCCAAAGACCAAAAAAACAATTAATAAAACCATTTGGAGTCCCCCACACTCATAAAAAACATAAAGAAATAAAACAAAATTGTGTTTTTGGGGTATATTAGCCGCATGAAGTGACCCGGCCGAGTTGATACGGACTCGATCGAGTTAAGACTGACCCGGCCGAGTCATGCTGTGACTCGGCCGGGTCAATCTTAACTCGGCCGACCGACCGAACCGGTTCGACAGCCAAGTCATAAATTTTTTTACCGGCTCGGACCAACTCGGCCGAGTCGGTTCCGAGCCGGACGGCTTTTAAAACATTGGTTTTAATGTTGCATTGACCATCTTTGACTTTCTGATTAGGGTGAAATTTGCCTACAGTTGGTTGCATATTTGACAAGGCTATTTTGACTTTGATTTGGCAAGTCAATTTTGACTTTTTGTACTATCTCTTTGTTGAACATTTGATAAAATAATAAGAAGAATTGATCAAAGGTTTCTCCTCATCTTGGGGTTTTCCTTAGTATCTACCAAACCAGGTGTTCTCGTCTTGGCTTGTCTTATGCATTTCGTTATTCATGTTCTATCTACGATTACTGTCAATGTGATTTATGGTTAATGTGATTGTTATTGGAAAGTCCAATTGTCATTGGCTTGCTAAAGGACATTGAAGTAATTGTGCTAAGCATAGAACATACCATTGTTAACTAAAATTAACATGGTATCATAGCCCATGTTAAGACAAAGCCCAAGCAAGAGAGAGAAAAGCAATCACTAAGAGACATCCGTTGGACAAGACTATTAGACAAGTTTCCATGGCTTCTACATCCTACTTCAAGACCAAGGACAAGCCCAATCACAAATCTAAATATCATGCATGGAAAATGACTTTGGACTTGACTTTGGAAGAGCATGATGCAATGGACTATGTGCATGGAAAAGTGATGGAGTCTCCTTCAAATGCACTTGTTTTGAAGATGAAGTATAAGAAAGATGAGGCCAAAGCTAAGAAAATTATCATATCTACATTCAAAAGCATTTGGTTGCTTATATTTCTGATTTGGAAACATCTAACGAGATATAGGATAAGTTGGTTGGGATGTTCAAAGTTAACAATGCAAATCAAATCCTCTTTCTCAAAAACAAGTTGAAGGACATCCGAATGAATAAAGAGGAGTCTCTCTAATCCTATTTCATGAGAATAACTCAAATCAAGAATGATCTACTATCTATTGGAGAAGTTATTACTGACAAGGAGCTCACTCTTATTGCACTTGGAGGTCTTACAAGACCTTGGGATGTATTTGTCACCATTATTCTCAATAATGACAGGATACCTGGTTTCGATGAGTTATTGGCTAGATGCACTCAAGAGGAGACTAAGATGATGGAGAGAAACAAGCCCTCAAATGGAAATGAACCTACTACCTTCTCCGCTCATGCAAAAAGGAAGAATAATGTTGGTCCAAGGAGTCAACCGAATATGAATCAAATGAATTCAATGGCTCTTACAGAGAGGCTGGCATTAAGAGGGAGACAATCGTTCCATACACTCCTGAAAAAAATGGAGTTACTGAAAGGAAGAATTGAACAATCATGGAAGCCAACTGTGCCATGCTCCATGATCAAGGCCTACCAAAGTTCTTATGGGAAGAAGCTTCCAACATTGTCGTGTATGTTCAAAATAGGAGCCTCCATCGAGCATTGGATTTCAAGGCCCCTAATGAGGTCTTCACTGGTAAGAAACCTAATGTTTCTCATTTTAGAATATTTGGTTGTCTTGTGTATTTTCATGTTCCTAAAGAGTAAAGAAACAAGCTGGAAGCATATGGGAAGAAGGGTAAATTCGTTGGCTACAGTGAAAATTCAAAGGCATATATAATCTCTGTGCCTGGTTAAAGTGCCTGGTCAAAGAGATGTGGAAGTGAATTGTGATGTTACCTTTGATGAAGAAAATGCCCTTGGGAAAGCAAGAGATCTCCCTATCCCAAGGAAGGGTAATGATGATGCTACAAAAAAACAAGATGAACCTCTAACAGATGAACCTATGCCCAATGTTGATGGTCCAATGGATCCTATTGATCCACCTCAGAGTGATCCCTCTATCTCTAGGAAACGACCTTTATGCCCCAAAGATACTCTCAAAGATGTTGAAAGACATACTACTCTAAGAGGGGCATTTCGTGAAAGTAAGAAGTTGAACAAGTATCAAAGGTACATGGCTGCTATGAGTACTATTGTTCAAGCTAAACCATGCACGTTTGAAGAAGCCATAAAGCACCAAGTTTGGAAGATGCAATGAATGAGTATGAATTGATCATGAAGAATGATCTCTGGGATGTGGTGCCTAGACCCAAGGACAAGTCCATTGTCACCTTTAAATGGTTTTACAAAATCAAACATGGAGTTGATGGGAGTGTTGAAAAATATAAGGCCAGGTTTGTTGCTCGAGGCTTCTCTCAAAATGAAAAAGTGGACTATCACGAAATATTTGCACCGTTGCCTGATACACCACTATCCGATCTATTATTGCTCTCACTGCCAATCAAGGATGGAGCCTACATCAAATAGACATCAAGACTGCTTTCTTGCATCGCACGCTTAAGGAGGAAGTCTACTTGGAATAACCTCAAGGGTTCGAAGTACAAAATCGAAGGACACATGTATGCAAGTTGAAGAAAGCCCTTTATGGGTTGAAGCAAACTCCTTGGGCTTGGTACAAGAGGATTGACAACTATCTTATGCAATTGGGATTTATGCGGAGCTATGTTGATTTGTTGACAGTGGTGGACCAGCCAACATGTCAGGGGATCTCCCCAATAAGAAGTCCCAACTAGACTTCAAACCGGTTGGTGTAGGAGTCCCAGCAGTGGGTCGTACAGTATCGCCTTAACCATGGTTGCGTACAGAGGCAAGCAAGATGTCCTTGTTGGTAGCAAGGTTGTGACCAGCGCAGCAAGCCTAAGAAGGTGCATGAAGCATTCCGACACACGGAAAGTGGGATAAGTGCGCCCCTTGGAAACCTGTGGAAACACGCAACTTGGAAGGGAACAGACAAGGAAAGATACATCACAAGTTGAAACGCAGGTGAACCAGCAATCCAAAGTGATGGTTAAACCAACAGCACATCTCAACCAGATTCATAAATACATATATAGAAAGAGTCCATACATACATGCGTAAGCGAAGACAGCTGAAATACAATAACATATGCATGAAACATGTTGGATTTGTTATATTAAGAAGTGAAAGTTCCAATCATACACACAACTATTTCCAACTATAGTCCCGACAACAAAACGTTATAGTTACTGTCGCCAACTCCTCCAAAGAGATATACGAGCTCTGCACTGTGGAGAAGCCAAGGCTCGTTACAACACAGTCCAAGCTTTCTCTAAGATAAACCTATAGGAAGCTTGGCTCCCAAAAGCCTCTACAATGAGTTATGAGGTTCTATAAATAGCATAGGGTGACCCTTGACATTCCCCTTTGTGACTCTTCACCTACCCTCATGACTCTTCAACTACCACACGACTATTACATTCGACCGTCAACACTTGGTCTTTTACTTTTACAAGATGTTACATTACAATCTGCACATGTACCCATGTGAGACAAAATAGGCTTGAGCAAGCCATGCAAGCTATCACTAAGCCTCAGACAGTTGTGGGAAGACCAATTGTTCGACATACTCGCAATGATCGACGGTGGCGAACTGATGCCAAGCTTGGTATTATGTGATGGTGTCCGCGTGCTCAAAGGTGACATCCTGCTGAAAGTGAACTCTTACCTCTGTTGCATTCGCGTACACTATTGTGGCTCCTCTGTCCAACTCGTATGATAACATGTGCATCGTAGTCTTGAGTGTAGCCGGACCAACAACATACGGATGCATAGTGTCTGCGCTGATCTCCAAGTGTGTGCTAGTGACTATGCGTGTCAACTCATCAAAGTACATATCCAGCTCCAGTCGAACTTGGTTCTTGTCTCTGCCTCGGTGAGTGTACCAATGGATGGGATTGCATGCGCACACACAATGACATCCATGCTCCTGAACACCCATGTATGAGATCGACAGCAATGCTCACCCTGTCTTCTCTGTGCCAGCTGCTGGGATGGGTCCATAACCTATACAAGCACAGTTTCATCAATCTGTGCATGTTGTGCCTCCTTCTGTACCTGTTCCTTTTGCGCTTCCTTCTCTTGTCTATGCAGCTTCTGTTCTTCACTGAGTTGCCGCTTCAACACCTGCAACTCCTTCTTTGTTTCTCTCTCTGCCTTTATACGATCCTCTTGTCGCGTTATCGCCTCATAGCCTCAATCTCTAGAGTTGCTTTCATCACGAGTGGATCTGCTTTGAACTTGCAGCTTTGCTCCGCCTTTGCGTTGTCAACAACCTTCCTCTTGCATTTGTCGCACACATGTCTACTGCCCTCTGCTGCTATTGATGGTGTTGCTCGCTGCAATGTTGCTGCCATTTCATCTTGATATCCTTGACTATGAATGGCTTGGTGTCTTCATAGATAGGCAAGCTCATAGACACTTGCTCGATTGTATCTCCAGTTGCACTCTCAACGGTGTCCTTCGACTCTGCTCTCCTGGAGGCCATTGTACCTGTACTGCTCAGAGGCAGACGAACATCTGTGATACTTGCAAACATAGCAACACTCATGGTGAGCAATCTGTCAGTTGAAAACCAAAACAAATTGGAGGATTGTCATGCAACATACCTGTGTGATTGATTGTAAAGATTGTGCAAGTCTCACAGGGAGGCTGGGAGACTGACTGCCAAAATTGTGCAAGGCATAGTCTAGGCTGTCAGGGGCCTGACTGACTAATGGAACTGCGCAACGCGCAGTCTAGTCTGACCTACTGAGGACTGAAAATACGCAATGCGCAATTTCAATCAGCAATGACATGCAAGCCCAAGGACTGCATTACACAATTTGCTCAGTCAGTAGGGCACTGCCTCCCAGAATTGCACAGAGCAAGCCTGGAGGTCAGTGTTGGCGAGGTTTATGCAGTTTCTGGAGGGAAAGCTAAGCCTTCACTTCGAGAAATGCACATCATTGTCTAGGCAAGGCAAGGTCCGAGACAAGCAACGCAGACCCGCCAACGGGCGACTGAAAACATGAAAAGGTTTGGATGCATGGTGAGACTGAGTGTAAGCAAGAGTGAATGATCATGCATGTAAACAGTGAGTGCAAGATTGAGAAAACGAGAAAGCAAGCATGTGTGTGAAGCAAGTCACCGCAATGGCGACCGCCAGTGCAGAAACAATGCAGTGCATGCGACCGCAATGAGATGCAAAGAAAAACTAAAACAGTGCTTCTACAAGCTAACATGCATCAAAACGATAGCAAGCGATCATTGAAATCAAGCAGACAACACTTACACAAAGTGAAATACAAAAAGCGACAAAAACGCATCACAAGACATGAAAAGTAGACTTACGCTGAAACAGCTGAGCTGAATGTGCCGAAGATTCCTAAATGCGATGTGGGATGTCAGAGCTGCAAGATTGATGTAAGGGATGAGCTCTGCAACATCCAATACATAAGTTTTGATAAGATTGAGGTTATGAAGCACATGCCACAAATCTAGGAAAAAGCGACACTTGTGGGAGTTTTCTAAACGATCTTTGCATGTAACCTCCAGCTACTAAAATAGATCCCTAAAAGCTAGCGATGCCTTTTGCATGTTTCCCTTTTGCTATTTCAGGAAAAGTAGCCCATGCATGCAAATCAAGATAGCTCAGTGCCGGAGGGGACCGGTTGACCTGAAGGCACATGCAGTAGTCTGCAAGCCTAGGAAAGGGATTTGCGTAGTTTCCGGGTTGAGCAGGGTTGGTTGTCCCTAGGGCATTGCGCGATTTCTGGGGTCAACGGCTCACTGCCTACCAGAATTGCGCAATTTCTAAGCTGAAGCCCAATGTTGGGCTAGATTGCGCAATTTCCTGAGGGAGGGATGCTTGGTTGGATTGCGTAATTCTAGAGCTCAGCAGGCAGCCCAGTAGAATTGCACCATTTCTGGAGGGAAGGCTGGTTCCCCTCCAGAATTGCGCAATTTTCAGAGAGGGCATCTCAGCCAGAGATTTGCCCAAGTCTGGAATGACAACCTGCGGGTGGAAGACAAACAAGTTGACATGCACAGGCTATTGAGCCACTGAAACTCAATTGAAGCCTATGTACTTGACAGCGCAAGACATGTTGCTAAGGATGGTTGGTAGGGAGGCTCCAAATGAAGCTAAGGTAAAATTTGGAGGGTGGTTGTAGCCCCTACAACATGATCCTAACTTATACTTCAAGGTTGAAAAGGACATGCCTCTCATTTTGGTCCTTTATATTGATGATCTCTTTCTGATTGGTGGGTACCCTCTCATTTATCAATGCAAGAGGGAGTTGACTTCCAAGTTTGAGATGAAAGACCTAGAACTGATGCACCACTTCCTAGGCCTGGAGGAATGGCAAAATCCAGGTGAGATTTTCCTTTCTCAAGGAAAATACATTGTAAAGCTACTAGAGAGGTGGGATGGTGGATTGCAAGTCTATGTCTACTTTGATGGAATTCAACTTCAAGAAGCTATGCAGAAGTGTCGTTGGGCCCGAATTGGCAAACCCTTCTGAATATCGACAACTTGTGGGGGGTTGATGTTCTTGGTAAAATCTCATCTGGACATATGCTTCATTGTGAATATATTGAGTCAATTTATGGTTGAGCCTCATCACATACATTAGATTGTTGCTAAGAATCTCTTAAGATATCTCTATGGCACAATCAACTATGGGCTAAGATACACTACCAACAATTTGAGGCTACATGGATATACTAAAGCTGATTGGGATGGAAGTGTGGTGGATCGAAAGAGCACATCAAGATGTTGCTTCTCATTGGGGTTTGCTTCGGTTTTTTGGATAAGTAGGAAGCAGAAATCGGTTGTTCTAAGCACCGCCAAGGCCGAATACATTGCAACTAGTATGGCCTATTGTGTAGCTATTTGTTTGAGGAAGCTCTTCAGTGAGCTATTTGAGCACATGCTGGATACCACCGTGATCTATTGCGACAACCAAAGTGGGATTCGCCTTTCAGAGAATCCTGTGTTCAGGGACCACTTCATCTGGGATATGGTACAATGGGGAGCAATAAGGCTCCAAGACATCAAGACTGGTGAGCAAGTTGCAAACATCCTCACGATGCCCTTGGGGAAAGGTCAAATTCTTAGCCTTCCAAGAGAGACTTGGAGTCGTTGAAGGACCCCCCGTGAGGGTCCTGCTTGAGTTGGGCATTGAGCTTTGGGAGCTCTCGGGAGCTTAGGGTACTTCTTGGAGCTATGTGCGACCATAGGGTGAGTGGTTCACCTTCCCCTATAGGTACGTTGTGTATAGGGTGAGTGGTTCACATTCTCTTGTGATACCCCATGATGATTGACATGTGTGTAGGGTTAGTGGTTCACCTCCCCTACAATTGATGACATGTGTGTAGGGTGAGTGGTTCACCTTCCCCTACGATTAATGATATATGCATAGGATGAGTGGTTCACCTTCTCCTATGGCATATGAGTAGGATGAGTGGTTCATCTTCTCCTGAGGATGCCCGAGCATACATGCTACCCATGTAGTCTGGAACTCATGGGAAGTACCTCTCAACTGGCAAATGAGTTGGGAAAGGAGGATAGGAACCATAGCACTGCAGATGGACACATCATGTATTGGTATGATCCGGATTGTCAACAACAACAATCTTTCATTCATTTTCTATCTTTCTGATTTGTCCTGATGATGGACCCCCTTTGGGGTTTGAAACGTCGACTCAATGAACAAAAGACTGTGGACAATCCGGATCATACCACTGCAAAAAACTTCCACAGAAGCCTAAAATCTAACACATCATGTATTGTTGTACTCCCTTTGTCTAGGATGCATGGTGTTGAACAACTTAATCTGGAATCAAGTCTGATTGGGACTTGTTATGAATATAATTCATAACAAGTAAATAAATAAAATAAATGTAAATATTAAATAATCAAATATTGATTAGGTTAAATAGTCATTAAGTTAAGTGAAAAGGCATGCCTAAAAGACATGCCCAATCATGAAAGGACACCTGCTTAGGTATATATATGTGGGTCCTCATTGTAACATTCATCACTTACACATTTTTTTTATATATAATAAATTATTATTACAAATACCTCTTGCGTATTTTTACATTCAAGTCAACAAGCTATCATTTTTTATGTTTCAGTGGTATTAGAGCCATGGTGCACAATATAATCATGCAGGTCTTTGAACGTTGCTCGCCACACAATGTGCCATTACGTTCACATCCTGAATGCATTGAGCAGTTTAGTAAAATTCAAGAAGCATTTCAACATTTAAAAAAATCATTTGCAGAAGTTAAAGCATGTCGAAAGGAAATCAATAATAAGGAAGATGATAGTGATGGTGAAAAGAAACAAGGTGAAGCATTAGATTATTATAATGTTGAAAATGAAGATGTTGCAGAAAACGATCAATATGATGATCCAAATGAAGATGAGGATGATGAGGTTGTTGTTATTATATCTAAAGAAAGAACAAAACCTTTGTCAACAGAGGCAGCAAGGGCAATGGATAGTAACATGAATGAAAACAAAAATCAAGGAGGATACATGACGACTGTAAGTGAAAGCAAGGAAGAAAAAAATGAATCTCCAGAAATTATTCATGAAGAAGCACTAAATTCTGCAAAAAATCAAGTTATAACAATTCCAGATTATGATGAGAATATAGGTGTTCTTAAAGATAAGGATGAGCCCGCTAGCCAGAAGACTGTTGAAGAAGCTGAAAAATATGACGAACATGAAATTAATGACATGCCTTTTCCCTTAAAGGATGGGAAGGAACAAAAGCAATGTGAACTTTTTATAAGTGGTCATGATAAAAATTCTTTTGCACCAACAAATTTCATTGAGCAGGTCGATGAAGTGATCCAAAAAGAGTTGGTATCCTTACTAGAGCACGACAATGCAAAATATCCCCATGACGAAAACTTAGTCAAGGAGAAGAGAAAGGGCAATAAGGGCACTCCCAATGGAAGGCCCATTCCAATTCCTTATATAGATGATTTTGATGAAGAAGAATTAAATAAGGTTGACAGCTAATGGAAGAAGAAACTAATGAACAGGAGGAAGAAAGGAAAGCAGCATGGGGCAAACGAAAAAACCGATATTATAGTACAGACAATATTGACTATGAGATCCAATCTAGTGATGATGAGCTATCGGCAGTTGAAGAGGCTGAGGTACTAAGACTGCAAAGGAAAAAAGCAAAATCACTTCCTCTTGAAGACCTTGGTCTAGATGAGGATGAGGAAGACGAAAGAAATATCGATTTAGATGCCCATGAGGAAACCCTGCAGGAGGCTGTGAAGTGCCATGAAGGGGGGCTTGAATGGAGGAAATCAAAGAAAACTTCAAATAGAGAATTGGGCAAAGATATTGATGATGGTAAAATTGTAGCATTTAAGGAAGTCAAGAAGAAAATTAATGCGTTAACAAAAGAGTGGCAGATGGAAGTTGTAATGAGTGATGCTCCAGAGTTAGTGGGATTGCTATCAGAATTTAAGGAGGGACTTGATAACCTGAAAATTGTTCAGGTTCTACTGCAGAAGGTGAAAGGTAACAAAAATGTAACCAAAGAAGGCATGAACTATCTGGAGGTGAAGCAGTTGTTGTCGTTGTACTATTACCAATCCATTGTTTTCTACTTACTTTTGAAAGAAGAAGGCGGTTTTGTCCGAAATCATCCTATGATTGCTCGTCTTGTGGAGATACGAGATTTCTTGTATAAGATTCGGCCCATTGACAACAGACTTGAGAATCAGTTTGAAAGAATACTCAAGGAAGACAACACTGATTCAATTGCGGGAGCTCCAGCGAAAACTTTTGTGGACTTTATCTCAGTTGAGGATTTTATGTGAGAATTCAAGTCAAGTGGTAGAATTGAGACAAAGCAGAGAGAAAGGGAAGAGTTTGCCATCCATGCAACCCATTATTATAATAAGGCTTCGAAAATTGATAAACATGAACCTTATACTTGGTATGGAAAAGGCCAGCGGCTTATAGCAAAAGGTGATCTTGAACAAGCATACGGTGCATTCAAAACTGTACTAGATGGACAGGCTGATAATATTCTTGCTCTTGCTGGACGGGCGGTGTGTACAAAGGGCCCCACTGGTTGTTGCATCACGGTAAATATTATAGTCGATCTTTGCAATATTTGGCAGAAATGTAAGCAGATCAGCCGTAAAGCGTCAAGGTTTCTTCAGCTCCGCACCTTGTGTAAAACCCGACTTCAATCTGCCTTCCATTTTCTCAACGCAATTGTTGTTAATAAATAAATAAATAAACAAGGGTTGTTGCCACCGTCACACACTATGTGCCTGGTCAAAGTTTCAAACGTTGGGTTCCGGCAAGTGTTCAGTTACGTCAGCCCTTTATTTTCATTTGTCGCGGGTTAATGGATCAGTCGAACAAATCAAAGCGATGCGGGTTCTGTTCCAAGTTCCAATCGTCGTTGTTATTCAAGGCCACGAAGGCTCCATGGTCAAACAACGGCTGGATTGGAATAAACGTGCCGCTAGTCAAACGTTGTGGTCACCGTCTGTTTGATACATCGCATCGATTAACGGTCATGACATACGTCGAATCGGTAGTATATATATTTCCGCTTAAAATTCGACCATGTTCGATCGCTGTTACCCACTACCATGTTCGATCGTTGTTACCCACTGCTTCAACCAATGACTTCATTTTAAGTTATGTATGACGGAAAATGTTGGTCACATCTTTGACGGGTAGTGAAAAGGACTTAAGTTATATATAAAAATAAATATATATGTAACTTAAAAACATAATAATATCATTCAATTAATTATTTAGGTTTATATATATATATTATATATAGATATATATATATAAAGTTTTAATTAAAAAATATATTATTAAATATATATATATATATATATATATCAGTTTTTAAAAACAAATATGGAGATAAAGAAATCCTAGCTTTAAGACAACATTTAAAAAAATAAAGGAAGAAGATATAACCCTGGGTCCAGAACAGAATTACAAGCGAATTATATAATCAGAGCTACCAGTGACAGTAGATTAGTGACAGCAAATTCCATATGTCAAGATGACAAACACAAGATGAAGAAATTGTTAGCAATATAGCTTTGAGGACAAAGCTTTTGAAGGAAGGGGCTATGTTATGATTCATGAATATAATTCATAACAAGTAAATAAATAAAATAAATTTAAATATTAAATAATCAAATATTGATTAGATTATATAGTCATTAAGTTAAGTGAAAAGACATGCCTAAAAGACATGCCCAATCACAAAAGAACACCTGCTTAGGTATATATATGTGGGTCCTCATTGTAACATTCATCACTTATAAATAAATTATTATTACAAATGCCTCGTGTATTTTTACATTCAAGTCAACAAGCTATTAGTTTTTATGTTTAAGGGTTCTACACCTCGATTAACTTTGGTTAGTGGAGAGTGGTAAAGTCTTGGGACTCGCTCTTGATCAATTCTTCTTCATTATTTATATCAGTGTTCAGCAGAGTTGAGACAGAGATGGTACATGATGACATGATGGCATGATGATGGATGGATTCACAGGTGGAATTCTCCCTAGTTGAGAAGGAGTGTTAAAATTGGCAACTAAGGCCAAATTCTACTTTGGACAGCTCATTTGCAAAATGATTATTGCATTGAATTCCTCTTTTCAAGAGAACCAAAATCGAACTAAATGTCATCAAATTTGGACAAGGGAATAATATATTTTTGAGGTCAAGCCCACACATGTGCAAGTTGTCAAGGTCGGCCACATCATCATGTAAGCTCATGAAAGCCCAATGGACGTGTCACTTCACCCTCAACGACTTATGTAAGTATAAGTGACCTTGAACCTCATTTGGCATCTCACTCACACATTCTTCTCTCTCCTCATCTGATTGGTTTTCACAACTATTGGGAAGCTCTTCATCTCACATGTGTAGCTAGAAAGGAGGACGAATTTCAGGGCAAACTACAGGGCCAGAATTTCAGAGTTGTTGCAAAGTTTGACCAGCGTTGACGAGACATTTTGACTCATCCTTTGACTGCGATTTTTGTGGGAAAATTTCATTTTTAGCGAGCTGTGTTGTTTGGCACAAAAAACGAGAATATAAAGGCACTTTGACCTGCATTTACCACGGACTTGTTTGACCTCAAATTTGACTTCAAGTTGACAGAGTTTGACTGAGGTTTTGATGACAGTTTTGGGCTGACTTTGACCAGCGAAGGAGTCTGAATTTGACTGCCTTTGACCGAGCTGCAAAGGTGATGTTTTATTGTTGCATTAACAATCTTTGACTTTCTAGTTAGGCTGAAATTTGACTACAGATTTGACAGGGTTATTTTTACTTTGATTTAGCAAGTCAATTTTGACTTTTTGTACTCTCTATAATGAACATATGATATAATAATAAAAAGAATTGATCAAAGGGTTTTCCCCATCTTGGGGTTTTCCCTGGCATCTACCAAACCCGGTGTTCTCTTGTCTTGGCTTGTCTTCTGCATTTTGCTATTCATGTTCTATCTACAGTTATTCAGTGTTCCACGGGGACTCGCCCCCACCCCTAGGGGTCTAGTTTCCTATCTCCCCCGTGCTCCGGGGACTTGGGGAAGAAAAGGGGTCATTTCCTTGAGGCTTGAGCAAAATTATGCTCGTTTATCTTTCAATATGTTGATGTTCTTATGTTATTCTGACTCTATAAAATTTTGACTCTTGATGTGTCAGACTTGACTTTTATAATTTTATGTCAATATTCACTGTTCAATATTCAATGTTCATAGTAGGAAGTGGAACGTCAATATGGTTTAAACTTTAATCATAATGTATGATGTATGATTATAAATTAGAATTTTAAATTTTATATGATATTAGATAATGATATTCATATCAATGATCATGCTTTGCAGCTTTTCAATTCAAACCCAATTGTCATAGTGGACTCAATTTATAAATTATATTTTATATTTATAAGCTTTTAAGACCTTGACGTCCCACCACATTTCCTAAAAATTGGCGGGGAGCTTTTGCATGGGTCGCTCCTGTGTATCCTCGCTCCCTCACCCCCTCGTCCCGGAACCTTGGTGGAACATTACAGTGATTGTCAATGTGATTTATGGTTAATGTGATTGCTATTGGAAATCTAAATTGGAAATTGCCATTGGGCTACTGAAGGACATTGAAGTAATTGTGTTAAGCACAGAACATACCATTGTAACTAAAATTAACAAAAGGATTATTCAAGAAGTATATGATCAGTAGCCCAATTTGGAGGATCAACTTCAAATTCATATACTAGTCATTGAAGCTTGTTGGAATGAGCCTAGTTACAAAAAAAAAAAAAAAAAAAAAAAAAAAGCTACAGTGATAGTCAAGAGAAAGCAGACCAGCTTGAAGTCATCAAGTAAATATTGTTTTGTTCTTTGTGTCTCAAATCTAACAATATGTCTACAGATTGCAAGGAGAGCAATAAATTCAATTGACGACAGAGGTACGTAATTTTTGAAGTATGTATAACATGTTCATTTAAATCTAATTTCTTCGGACTTTATTGCTTGTATGATCCTAGGCTCTGCAAGATCTCTTTATATCTAGGAGTTGTAAACCCTAGATAGTACATATGTAAACCCCAATCATTTATTCCCTCTTAGAAACCCTATCTCATAATGTCTAGGGTTACTAGGTAGTATGGCAATCCTTGGCAATAATGAAATTGAATGATGTCTAGATTTTAACATAATGCCCCTAGAGCTAACTAAGGTTCGTACTCAAAATCCTTTGGAATTCATTCTCTAAAAGAGTAAAAGAAACCCTAGATAATTATCAGTCTATTGTTCTTGTATAGTTTGGTTGTGCTAGTCAAATGAATATTGCAAGTATATATCAAGAATGATAACTTGGTAAATCGAGTTGGATCCTTGAATAAAAGTTGATTCATATGGCCATGAAGATGTTTTCATGATTCAGAGGGAGCCCTTCAATAAGGAAACCATAAAAGGTTTGTAAAAGAAGCAAATCAAAGTATCTAAAAGATTTGTAATAAGTCTTCTTCATTAAAAGGTACAATCATTTTGAAATTTTCTCTGTATTACTAACTCTTTCATGTCTAGGATTGGTTATAGAATCATTAAGATTATATTGTTAGGGTGATTAATTTCTCTAGCAAATCAACCCATGTCACACATACTATATTTTGTTTATTTTGGTAAAACCATAACGTTTAGGTTTCACTATAAAACCCTAGCCTTTTGATGCTTAGGGTATGATGAATCACTAGTTTACATAGGGTTTGTTGATAAAGTCTAGAATATATAATGAAATCCTAATCTCTTGATGTTTAAGGTTTGTTAATATGAGTCCCTAACTTTTTAGGATGTCTAGGATATATGATGAAACCCTATATTTTTAGGGTTTATTGAATTAGGGTTTATGATAAAAACCTTAACGAAAGATCTTGCGAATGAATCCTAGGTTTATGTGCTTCTCTATAATTAAAACCCTAGCTTGGTAAGATTGTTGAATTTCTAACATTAAGGATTTGATGTTTGTATCTAGGGCTTAGGACAAAAACCCTAGTAGAGATTGATATAAGGTTCTAGGACATGATTAATGAAACCCTAGATATAGAATGCTTTCATTATAATTGAATGTAGTTTCTAATGTCTAAAAGTTTAGTTTTGATGGTGGACTCTAGGGTTTGTAACAAAAACCCTAGCATAGATGGATGTGAAAGTCTAGGGTACGAAAGATGTAACCCTTGTTGATTGTGGACCTAACTAGGTTTAGGTTTTGGATATCTAAGGTTTGATTATTTTGATGCTCCCATTATAATAACATGCTAACCCTATTTTAACTTAATGCTCCTGTATATTTGTACTTGGTTGTACTCGTTGAAGATTTGCAAATACATAATCTTCAAGATGTTGAAGATGTTCACCTACCTCATAATTGAAGATGACTTGATAATGAGCATAATGGAAAGAGGGAATTGTAAGAATAGTAACAGATAAGAAAGAATGGCGTTCATGAAAAAATGAAGATTTGAAAGGTTGAAGTTCTCCGATGACATAATGATAAAAAGAAAGGAGCATGTGTGGTTGGTAGAATGAAGTTGGTGGACTTGTCCTCTACTCAAGAAGAAGCTTAGAAAAAGAACCCAATTGACCATGGGATCAATCGTTCATGAGGCCAAACTCTCCAACCATATGAAATGGTTTCTTAGTCAAGCACAATGACCCAAGAGAGTAATCAAAGTCAATATCTTCGACCATAACAACGGTCTCTCGGTCAAACCCAATGACATAAGAGAGTACACAAGGTCCATCTCCCAGACGATCAACAAAGGTCTCTCGGTCCATGGCCTAAGGGAGAAATCCCTACCTCGATATCAAACTCCCTGACTATATAGTCTCTCAGTCAAACACAAGGACCTAAGGGAGAAAAAACAAAATTAGTGTCCCCGACCAAACCCACTAGTCTTGCAGTCAAACATAATGAACTAAGGTAACACTCCAACCTCAGAACCAACCTCCCCAACCATTATGGTTTCTCAATCAAACTAAATGACATAAGGGAGTAATTGGGATAATATTCCCAACCATAAACCATGGTTTCTTAGCCAAGCCCAAGGAATATTGTTATTATCATGATGTTATACATTCAATGCTCTCTCTCTACAAGAGGAATTCTCAGCCACTCTAGGCTTCTCATAGAAGCAAGCAAGCTTCATCCAAGATAATGGCTTTGTCAAAACATCAGCAACCTGCTCATCAATAGAAATGTATTTGATGTGAAAATTCTTGAATCTAACACGTCAAAAACCCCTACTGCAATTTATGGTTTACTATCTCCTACTTGTTCTTTACATTAACAAGTTATTTAATTGCATAAATATCGAATTACACACAACAGCAGCCTTCACAGATTTACAGATTCTACACTGAAGTAAACAGAAACAATAACACAAGGGACACCGTCATTTTTGGACAGTCGTCCCCAGGAAAACCCAATGCGGGAAAGTCGGTGCAACATATAGAGGGTTTGTATTATTAAGCAGATTTCTGAATACAAATAGGGTGCCAGAAATGCTCACCCTTCAGAGAATATCCTTGGCAATAGTACCTCTCTCCGGAGACAGATATTCTGGCAAATCAGGGACCGGATGATCAACCCCACAGTGACTCTAACTGTTCCTTGTGTTGGACAGCGAAAGTTGCTCCAAGCACTGCTTTGGAACTATGTCACCCTCTCTGGAATTGTGTCACCCTCTCCCGACTAAGGATCTATTGATCAGTTCCTAGTCTGCCGCATAGAATCTCCAAGCGCTACCTTTGAAGCCCTCTGTGTCCTCTGTGTCAACCTCTACGACTTCTGCATCAACCTCTACAGCCCTCTGCATCCTCTGTGTCATCCCTTCTTGGGCATGTGTTGCCTCTTCTGACACTTCACTGCCTCTCTGCTATGTATTCTTCAGCCTTAGATCAAAATCCCTTGTTGAACTACCCCTCACTGCAACTAATCTCTAACTCGATTTCCTCAGCAAACCCAGCCCCAAAAAATCAAATTTCTGATCTCTCTTGGTGTGTCTCCAACTGACCCTCAAGCCTCCTCTTATACTTTTCCTTTTGACGATTCAACAGCCGAGATTAAGTCCCTAATCAACAGCTAAGATTAGAACTGGATTGATCCTCGTCAGTTAAAACTTTCTCACACATTTTCTATTAATACACATTAATATTTTTATTTTCCTATGTTTAGACTTAGAAGCCCATTAAAAATTATTAATTATTTTAATATCTCTTCATCTAGGTGGAATTTCTCCAAACGATTTCTCGGTCTTGGAGATCTCATGTGCCTTAGCCTCTCCACCAAATTGCATGGCTAGAGCACATCCGATGCTACCCAAAATCAACACTCCCTCTTAGCGAGGAATGTGCTCTAGCAATGCTTCACCATAGAAGCATCACACTGATCCCTCGCATCAGTCCTCTATGTTGATGTTTGGCCTGTTGCCCCACACCCACTGCACTGTTGCTTCCTGTATTATTGCCCATGACACTGCCACTGCCACTGCTACATCTGTACTACCACTCCCTCTCAACATGTTGCATCATGTTGCCCAAAGCACTGCCACTACTAACTGCTACACCGCAACTCAGTTACCGAGAAGTAAGTAACTGACTTCACCCAAAAAACTGACATCCTCGTCAATCTGGAAGCCTTGTGATGCTGAAGCTAACACTGTTGCTATCATGTGCTCCCTTTGTTGCCACTGTGTTGCTGCAACTTCTTATGTGCCTCTCACACAGCTGCAACCTCCACTGCGCTACTACAGACTTCTGCACCCTAGCACTACCTTGCCACTCCATCACACTTTGCTCCACCTGACACCTGTCATCATGCTACTATCGTTAACGTCTCCAGTAGCTGTATGTGATCCAAGAGTTTGGGCAACTCAACGATCCTGCCCCTCTTTTGTAGTCCTCTCAACTACAGCTCAATGTCTCCCCACCTCTTCTCTAGAGGCGCATGAGCACTCATGGCACAATCGTCATCAATCTCAACATCCTTCTCTGCCTTTTCTGGAGTAGCCTTTGAGTCGGAAGCTTCTCCCTTGCCTCTCTTCCTTGAGCACCGAAAGGCATAATGTCCCAGCTCCCCATAGTTGAAGCACTTGACCTTGGAGGTGTCTTTCTTCTTCCTTTACTGCTGCAACCTGGATCTATATTTCTTGGCTAGAAATCTATCGAGGTAGTACTTACCTCTACCTTGGTTCAATGCACTTAGACATTGTTCTGCGCTCACAGAAACAGCATCCCACTAGCTCCACAAATCGAAATTTGCTCAAGTCCCTTATCCCCGGCAACTGAAGAATTTGAGCCCTTCTGGCTCTACGCAATCACAATGAGAGCTGGATTAGCTCCTCCTGGCCACTGCGTCAATCCTTCCTAGCTAAGAAAGATGACTTGGCACTGCGTAGGTTTGACCTGCGCTCTGCTGCCTTTGCACTGCCATGGATAGTTGACGCAACTACTGCGTGGGCTCCTCCCAGCTACTGTGCCACCTTCACCTGGCTCAAAGTGTTGATGCAAGCACTGCGTGAACCTCTGCGTCACCTTCTCTGCATTGCGTCCCTCCTCCTTCTGCGTCTCTGGCTCTGGAACAGCGTTGTCTCTCGGGACGGCTGTTTTCTACTGCAAATTCTCAGATTTCTCGGCGGGTGTCTTCAGTCGCCTATGATCTGCAATCGCTCTGATACCATGTGAAAATCCCTGAATATAACACATCAAAAATCCCTACTGCAATTTCTGGTTTACTATCTCCTACTTGTTCTTTATATTAACAAGTTATTTAATTGCATAAATATTGAAGTAAACACAAACGCAGCCTTCACAGATATACAGATCATACACTGAAGTAAATAAAACAAAAACAAAAACACAAGGGGCATCGTTATTTTTGGACAATCGTCCCCGGAAAAATCCAATGCAAGAAAATCGACGCAGCATATAGAGGGTTTGAATTATTAAGCAGATTTCTGAATACAACTAAGGTACTAGAAATGGCTCACCCTTCAGAGAATATCCTCGACAGTAGTACCTCTCTCCAGAGACAGATATTCAAGCAAATCAGCAACCAGATTATCAACCCCACAGTGACTCTAACTGTTCCTTGTGTTGGACAACGAAAGCTGCTTCAAGCACTGCTCTAGAACTGCGTTACCCTCTCCCGGCTCAAGATCTGCTGAGCAACTCCCAGTCTGCCCCACAAAATCTCCTAGAACTGCCTTTGAAGCCCTCTATGTCCTCTCCGTTAGCCTCGATGGCCCTCTACGTCGTCTGCGCTAACTCCTCAGGCCTCTACATCAACCCTTCTTGGGCCTGTGTTGCCTCTTTCGACACTTCACTACCTCTCTGTTATGTATTCTTCAGCCTTGGATCGAAATCCCTTGCTAAATTGCCCCTCACTGCAATTGATCCCTAACTCGATTTCCTTAAAAAATCGAATTCTTGATCTCTCTTGGTGTCTCCAAACTGACCCTCAAGCCTCCTCTTATACTTTTCTTGTTGACGATTCAACAACAGTCGAGATTAACTCCCTAATCAATGATTAAGATTAGAACTGGCTTGATCCTCGTCGCTTAGAACTTTCTCATCCATTTTATATTAATACACATTAATATTTTTATTTTCCTAAGTTTAGACTTAGTAACCCATTAAAAATATTAATTATTTTAATATCTCTTCATTCGTGTGGAATTTTTGCAAACAATTTATGGGTCTTGAAGATCTCATGTGCCTTAGCCTCTCCACCAAATTTCATGGCTAGAGCGCATCCGATGCTACCCAAAATCAACATTTGAACCTCACAACTCTTCTTTGGACAACATCCCAAATATAGTGACACTTGATTTCAATATGCTTTGACCTCTGATGAAAAAGCAAATTCTCAGAAAGCTTCATACAACTTTGATTGTCACAATATATCATGGTCGATTCTAGCACCTAACCAAATAAACCAACAAACAACTTTTGAAGCCAAACTGCTTCACAACAGGATGAATAATCAATTGTATACTCAACTTTAGCTGAGATAAGTGCAACAAAGGTTTGCATCATACTCATCCATGATATTGTAATGTTCCTAAATAGGAATATAAGTGATATACAAAGCATACAAACAACCCAACAATTAGGAAAATGAAATATACATTAAGCACCCATGGAAACAGTGGAAATAGAGAACTGTTGAGCCATTTTATTACTTCTTTAGGAGCAAATACAATAGTAAAATAGAATGGTCCACCTAGGCTTCTCACAATGGACAAGCATGACAAAACCCGGGTATGAAAATGCTGAACTGAAGGCTACTACAACTGTTGCACCAAACTGAACTGCGTTGCCCCAGAAAACTGTTTTGTCTGTTGAATTTGAAGCGCTGGAATCACTGCTTCCCATGCTCATAAAATTATGAGATTTTAGCTCCTTGCTCCTTGGCCTAAACCCAAAAAACCCACAAAGCAATTGGCCGAATGTTGACCTTAGAATTTTGGCCCAAATTCCCCTTGGCTCCTCTAGCTGCTGGCTTAGTTGGGACCCCTGTTTAACCCCTTAGATCTGCCCAAAAAATTCTATAAAATTAGGAGTGTGATCCTTGCCCAAAACCCAAAAAAACCCAGAAAGGAATTTGGTCAGTTTAGACTTTGGAAATTCGACCCCCTTGGAGCCCAAATTCAGCTGCAACTACAAAATTCGGCCTGTTGGAATCTACCTGTAAATCCTCCCAGAAATGGACCCAAAGTGTTGGGATGACCTCTGTTATAAATCCCCTGACTTCCTGGATGGGCTTCCGGCCTATGGCACCTGCTCCTTAGCTCCAAGAAATTGTTGGACTAGCCCTTTGCGTTGTTCCCAAGCCTAGTAATTCGAGCTGTTGGGATGCTAGCTCTATTGGCTCCAAAATTGACAAGAAAGGTTGGCCATTTGCTGCTCTCCCAATCCCTTAACTCTCCCGGCAAATGCTTGATCACTGATAGCTCCAAACTCCCCATGTGTATTCTCCAGCTAGCCAGAAACACACACTCCCTTTTGTGGCTAAATGGTAGTGTTGTAACACACTGCCGGAACTCCTGAAATACTTATGGAATTGCCTCTCTAGGGCGGGCACTAACGGTCCCCCGAAGTAGAGGTTGAATCTCCCGCTTGAGAGATTTGTGACTAAATAGTCAGTTGACTCAGCTAAACAGCAAAGCAAACAGTCAAGTAATTTTGATTGCTAGGTGTAAGAACGAATCCAAAATGAGTGTTGCTCCCTCCTTATAACTCCTTGGGCCTCCCTAGCCTTATGTGGGCCCCTCCATCCACCACTCGACTTTCCCTCCAAGCTATTCGAATGGGCCAATTCAAACTCCCATGTGGGTGGCCCCCACATTCCACTAGCAACCAAATAAAGTCGAATTGCCTCCTAAATCCCGAAGTCGAAAATGATGGGTTCTCTTCCTTAGCCAAAATTGTGCAAAATTGTGTAGCAGCACCCTGTTACAAATGTATTTGACAAGGGACATGACAGATATCCACACTAAAAAAACATATAGAAGACCGAAGTGCTCTTCCTATGTTTAGAACATCCAGCCCAATCAAAATCTGCAAATGCATTCATCAGATAGTTTAACGAGCCAACCAGTAGGATCAACCAAGTCAGAATCAAAGTCTTACAGCTTCCTCAAATTTGTCATCATGGGAGTGCCTTACTCGCAATCCATCATACCAAATTTTAGAAGGATCTTAGCAAGGATTTCACCAATCGTTTTCACACTTCTAATCCAATGCCTTATACTCAAAACCTTCATTTAAAAAAAATAAAAAATCAGCTCCCTCTTACACTCGACAAAGAGGTCCTCAACCCTTGTCAGAAACATATCATCAACACATAGTAGAAAAATCAAGGGCTCATCCTCAACAGCTTTGTAGTACCAATTGGGATGAGCATCACTCTTCAACAAATATCAATTCAAGCTCAACGTGTCTGACTTCATAGTCTTCTCTCTCTTACTGAGGCAATCCTTCGCTTTGTACTTCTAGCAATCTTCATCTTGGAAGTCACAACTAACTTCTTTCAACATAGATCAAAAAAAACTTCAATCAGGTTGATATATTTGCTCCCTCTGAGTCCAGAGCTTATCTAATACAATATCTCTCAACACGATCTTTTTGTCGCAAGCATTACTTTGTTCTTCCAATATTTTCATCTATTGCCACAGCCTTGGCAACCTTCATTATGTACCTGCAATCCTCTCTAGGAGGTCGATGAAGAACAAATATAACCAACCAAGATATGGAAACACAAGAGGCAATAATAGTAATAATCAAGAGAGAGAAATACAAAATAATTATCTTTTGAGAACATGTCAACTCCCTCTTGATCTTAGCCTCTTTGCATCCAACTTGCAAATCAACTTTGTCTACAGCTTGGTGTTATTCCTTCCATACAAGAGCTAGTGTTTCTTCTTTCAATGGAAGCAAGCAATCCTAGGGTTTTGTTCATAAACCCTAGGGTTTTACTTATCAAGCCTTGTTGCTTACAAGGATCTTCAAATCTTTGATTTTCAATAAATGTCAAAACCCTAGATTTGTCATGCACTTTATGTTAGTGATGAAACTCATCATTGTTTTGTCCATAGGTTGTCCTTGGTCCAAGCAACTCTACTTTCTCATTGTAGCAACATAAATTAGGTCTTCATTTAATGTGTAAGAAATGAATCCAAGTACCCATACCATTAGTGGATGCAAGGTCTTTCGAAATGGCATATCTGACCTTAATAGATTCATATTATGAACGAACAATATTAGATCAGCAAATGACTTTGATCTTAAAGAGGGACTCGACCTCTTTTCCATCGTAATCAAGATTCCTTTAACAAAGGTTTTATAATAGTGATTTCCTTCTTTGAAAACTCATCATCCATTAATCATAGAAAAGATATTCAAATATCCTCTCTTATAGCTCAAATAGTAGTTACAGCTTTATCATATCTGTCCTTTGATGATTTCTTCCAGGATTCCTTTTCATTGATATAACATTAAGTTGGAGAGTCTTTCAACCTTTCATCAAAGTTTGGTACAAGATCATCAAGAATTAATACATACCTCTTGATCCACAGACGTCCAACTTTGTTGATCTTTGTAAGTTTGTATAGATATGCCTCATACTCAAACAACGTCCTTCAGATCTATGAGATTTGTGAAATGGACCAATCCTTCCTCCACAACCGAGTCTTTAATAGTCCATATATTAGATTTTATGCACAATTAGATAATGTCAGACATGTTCAAAAACATGGATCTATCATCTTGTTGGCATTTGTGATAAAAACTGATTTAATTTCTCAACCTTAACTACAAAGGTTTAGATGATCATTCACAAATTCTCGAAACAAACAATGATACTTTTGAAATTATTCGAAGAAGACATCCAATCTAGCATAGATTTCGTAAGGGGGTCGAATTTCAAAAGTCTAAACCAACCAAAATCCTTTCTGGGTTTTTGACAAGGATCCCGAATATAAAGTTTCATAATTTTTTTAGCACCGGAGGCAGGGTTTTAAGTCGTATCTTTGCAGTAGACAGTGTAGAATTGTTGGGGATTGAATAGTGCCTTTGCAGGTCGACTTTGGGAAGTCCAAATCGAGACAAACCACTTCTGGGTTTTGTGGGTTTTGGCCAAGGGGTTTGTGGCTAAAGTTTCATCATTTTCTAAGCATCGGATGAGGAGTTTTTTGCAATCCCTTTCCAGGCAGCAGTGAAGTTTTTTGGGTAGCGCAAAGCATTAGAGGAGCAGTCATTTCCAGCATTTGAGATCATTGTATTATCACTTGGGTTCTGTCACGCTTTTCGTTGAGGCAAGCCCAGGTGCATTCCTCCATACTATTGTACTTGCTCCATTGATTAATAAAATGGCTTAGTTAGTGCTTAATTCCAGAGTTTTTATGAGCATTTGTTGATTGTTTAAAATTTTTGTGTTGTAAATAGTTTTTGCTTTGCATATCACAATTTATTTAAGTTTGGAACATTATAGTGGTATCAGAGCATGATCTTGGCCCAGTTGTGGGAAATCAGCTAGAAGATCATGGAAGCTTTGGGTATGAGTGCACAGTGACGGGTGAAACCAGAAACAAACCCATGGCTCAAGGGAAATCTAGTACGCAGAAATTCTGGGGTAGAATTCATTGGGACAATGAGAGGTTGGCCCAGTTGAGGAGGGTGACAGACCAAACCCATCCTCACCCTTACAACAAAGATGTTAGAGGTGAGCAGGTCGTGGGGGTTCAGCCATCTACATCATGTGGGGAAATTCGACCAGATCACGGCACAAGATCTCCTGAAAAGGAGAAAACAAGACAAAGACAGTGAAAGGGTGAGACAACGGGTGCTTTTGCTGGTGGAGACCCGGCTTTAGATATCAGGAGCCCGAGGAGAAGGTTGAGCATGATGCTGAGAGCCCAGAGGATGGTGAGGAGCACATCGACATACCCAGTGTGGCATAGGAGACACCTTTATTAGAGACCTCTTTGATAGCCCGAGTTGACACCCTGGTGAAGAGCATAGAACCTACTCGCACAAAGTCGTTTGTTGAGGGGGTGTCATCCCTAGGCGAGATGCCAACAACTACTGAGGTATTTGGAGTCCTGGCCGAGTTTATACGTGATAGATGCCCACAAAAGTTCCATCAGTTTCAGGTTGACCTTCTAGCATTAAAAAGGAAGGTCGCATTAGTGCGAGAGGCGATTCTGCAACAGAATGAGGAGCTAGAGGGCATGAGAGTGGTTTGTGTCGAGTCCACGGCCAAATTGACTCACGTTGGGGAGCAGTTGGATTCCCTATTGGTGCAACTAGAGTGCACGTTGGAGCATGAGAGCAACCCTCTTCGAGCATACATAGACGGGGCTGGCAGTACTATTAGGTTACCTTGGCCTATTGGACAGAGGGAGACAAAGCTACCTAGTCAGATTGTATGTATTGAACAGGATAGCGAAACGAGACTACCTGAGTTGCACAGGGTGCAACACCCGCATGTTGGGGTTGTTCTATGTGCGGGAGTTCGTGCATTTGATCCCTCTCTTGGGGTTGGGTGGTGAGAGATTCCGAGTTGGTACGTGATAGAGTGGACTATGGAGATGGTAGTGGACCCAGGTGGAGCTCAGCATGAGTTTCCAGGCATTGGGGATGCTGGAAGCCCTGACTGGCATTGGGATCCAGGAGGGACTACCTATCATTTCCCATGTATGTCAGTTGACTACAACTCGGATAGTGCAGTTGACCTAGCAGTTGAGCATGCACATTCGCTAGGGGAGTCTCGGTCAACACCAGTGGCTGACCAGTTTATTGATAGACTCTTTTGGTTTTCTTGGTATGGCATTTGTACACAGGATCACTAGGTGATCAGCATACTCTGGCAGGAGTTTGTCAGAGGAGGTGGCATTGGCAGGGCACCAGAGGGTGTCTTGCATGGAGCTGAGGGCTCTTCACCTTTGTGCGAGGCACAGAGGACGCAGAGGAGTAGAGCAGTGGTAGCATCACTGCTAACACATAGGGAGAGTCACTTCTCAGATCCCTCAGGGGGGGATTTGGAGGGAAGATCCATCCATCGAGGGGGATAATGATGCGATGGTCGAGATGATGATATTGATCAGTTGTGCCCTGACACGTAGAGACATAGCTCTAGGCCATCATATCCAGGGATGTGTGGGAGCATCTAGCATTGAGTAGTGGTCTACAGGTGAGCATGGAGATGTATGGTGGTGTGTTGTAGCGTGTTGGACTGCGTTGCGGAGTGGGAGTGCCTCACATCGCAATGAGTACATGCGGGGAATGAGAGGTGCAATGACACAGGTAGGACGCAAGACAGTACAGGATGGCATAACTACAGTCGAAGGTATCCAGCAATGTATAGGGGTAGACCGCAGTGTACAATGGCATGTCCAGGAGTATAGGGATGATCGTGAATGCAGAGGCGTATGTTGTTGCACAACGAGGTCTTTGAGTGTTGCCTCCAGGGACACCCATGGACAGAGATACTGGGCATACCTTTGGGTGCAGTTGGCCCAGGATCGATGGGGACGCAGACGTGCAATACTTGATGGTACCCGCGGGAACTCACACTCCTGACCCTCTTCTACATCACTTACAAGAATCGGCAATTTGGTAGTTGTCCTTTGACACTCTGGCCACAAGCAGCAGGGGATGAGGAGCTCACCCAAGATATTTGGATGACACTTGGTGCGATAGAGGGGAGACTTCTCAGTGGGGCTAAAGCATCAAAACTGATAGCTTGTTAGCTTGAATGTAAAAATACACGAGGTATTTTGAAATAATAATTTATTATATAAAAAATGTACAAGCGATGTCGAATGTTACAATGAGGACCCGCATATATACTAGGCAGGTGTCCTTTCGTGATTGGGCATGTCTCTGTAGACATGCCTTTTCATTTAACTTAATGACTATTTAACATAATCAATATTTTATTATTTTATTATTTACATTATTTATATTCACTTTATTTTATGTAATTTGTATTCATAACATTGCCCCTTCCTTCACAAGCTTTGTCCTCAAAGCTTGTAGCTGACGATTTTCTTCACATCGGTGTAGGTTGTCTTCGGACAGTATAATTCGTCACTAGTACTTTACCATGTAGAATTCTTTGGCAATGTTGTCTTGAACTAGGGTTTTTTCCTTTCTTTTCGTTTTTTCTTTTTTTCTATTTTTAATAATAATGTTTTTTTAATAATGTTTTTTTCCCATTTTTTTTATATAATGTTTTTTATTTATTCTTAATAGTAATATTTTTTAATAGTAATGATGTTTTTTTATAATAATGTCTTTTTTTTTTATAAAATAATTTTAGTTCATTAAATAATGATTAATTAAATAATAAATTAATTAAATAGTGATTAATTAAATAATTTAATTAAATATTTTTAATTAATTAAAATTATTTAGTTAATTAATTTTAAATAATTAATTAAATTAATTTTAATTAATTAATTTAATTTACATTAATTTAATTTATATTGTGTCGACCACGTTATCGACCCATGCACGAGGATCAGCTCCAAAGCACAAGGATCGAGCTACAAGACTCCATTGATTGCGCTCCAAAGTTTTCGAAGATTTATGACGAAATCTTAGCTGGTTTCGAACCTCTCACAAGTCAAAGCTCAGCTGCTTCAGGTTATTTGCCAGAATTTCAGTCACAGCAAGGGTATATAATCGAACCCTTGAAGAAAGTCAGTTCAATAGAGGTGCCTTGTTCTACATTTTGAAGATGTATATTTATCGAGCCTAGTGAACTGATGCAAGATACATCATTTGACCTATGACCGCAGACACCCCTCGTCACACCTGCCAACAAAGAATTTACTACAAAAGAATGTCAAACAGAACATTGTGCTGCTGTGGACACAGACATACTCAAGTCCAGTCATTTTCATCCACTTTGTTCGTCGTACCTCCGGCCCATTTGCTGTGATGTTTTCTTCCCTTGTCGTGGAAAGACTGGCCAGTGGATAGTCGACGGATGGCGGTTTGGAAAGCTGCGGTAGAGCGAAGACTATTGGAATATTGGGTGTGAAGGCAGGGAAATTACTCAAGACTTCAAGACAGATTTGAGGTTCCAGTCCTCCGTTTTGGTAGCTCTGCAGGTAGCAGACAAGGCATATCTTATGGGTCTCTTCGATGACACAAACCTGTGTGCCATCCATGCCGAGAGGGTCACCATCATGCCCAAAGCTATTCGTCTTGCTCACCGCATTCGAGAAAAAACCAGGTTTTACCACTGCAAAAGAGTACACAACCTCATCTCTAGTTCTTGCAATAGCTTCCTTGATGCCCTCGTGGCTCTTTGTGAGAATTTGGAGCCGAAATTGGTTGGCCTTGTACAAGAATGAGTTGCAGAGTTTTTTATAAATGTCTGAATCGGTCTGAGAGGATCCAATTTCATAGTGTTCAAGGTTTTTTTTTCGGTCCATCACTTTGTTCTCAAAGGCCAACTTTTAGATCTGCTATTCCTTCTTCCAACACAGTACAGACAGGAAAAAAAGGCACAGAAGGTTTCCTATTTTGCGAATCAAATTCTCGATGAGGATAATTTCTTTCAAAAATATTGTTGGGAAGCTTTTGTCAAGTATTTTGCAGATTAAACTCAAATGTGGTTCCATATAAGCGACGGGGAACAACGGAGCAAGGGACCAAACTATTGATGCATTGCATAGTAAAACAGTTAACACGTCCATCAAAGCTAAGTCCCACTCATGTTTTATCCTATCTTTCCAATGGTTTAATTCGCACCAAGCTCTACAACAAATAGTTGTGTCTTTCTCCAAAAACATTTTATGAAGGAAGGTTGGATCCACAATCATCCGTCCAATACATGTCCTTGAAACAGCTTGAGGTAAAGCCCGTGAAACAACCCTGGCCACAGTTAGCCTTGCATTCATAAATAAATACCTGACCATCTAACTTGAGCTTATCAACCCCATTTCAAAAGCTTGAAGAAGTCCAGCTAGCAAGTCACTCATGCTCCTGTACCACTCTTGCATGACAGCGTCTACAATTTTTTACCATAAACCTCTTGGAAAATTGCATTATCACTAGAAAAGGCATTATCAGAAATAGCAGAAATAATTGGATCTTTTCTCATGAAACTCTCTCCTACCTCCAATCTTGGTTCAACATTCTATGACTTGGTATGTAAATACATTGAACCAGACTCTGAAACAGTTGAAACGGCAAACGTTTCCACTTCTACATTTGGAAATGTGGAAAAAATATTCCTTTTGGTGATCTCCTCTACAGATGTTGAAACTCCTGATATCCTTACGGAGGGAGTGTCCACAACATTACCCATGCTTCCTGATGACTTCTTTGGCAATAGTATCTTTTCATATTTTGTGAGATTGGTAAATGAACCACAAGGATGGGCAGCAGAATCAAGCTCTAGCAATGAAGAATGCAGCATTGTTGCTATAGCTAGCTCAAAATTAACCCCTCCATCAACAACTTTAATTGTCTTCTGTAGGGTTGCCACTAAAGACGTTGTTGAGATAGATAATGAAGTCTGACTCAAAAATAACTCCTCCGCCTACCTGTGAGAACCAGTAAGTTTAGATTCCTCTACAACCACCTCTCTCCTTTATCAGGATTAGCCATTTTCACTTTCCTTTTATTATCAAAATAAGAATCAGTAATCTTCACATCTTCAAAAACCTGTTTTTTCTCAAGAGCTACCGGTGGCAGATTTTCATTGACATCTTTCAACAAGGATAAATCGAATATCCTTTCATTGTCAATGTCTACAATACCCTGCTCTTTCTCCAAAATCATAGATGGTAGTTTTTCATTGACGACATCTTCATTGTTATGATATTGTACATCTCCTTGTTTCTCAATATAATCCTCATCCTGATTTATATCAGCTTCATCGAAATCATTATCTTGATCATTTTCTGCAACATCTTCATTCTCATTATCATCGTTCTGGTCAAAATATTCTTCTCCTACTTCACCTTGTTTCGTTTCTTCACCCTCGCTATCATCTTCCTCTGCATAACTTTTCTTTAGACATGTTGTAACTTTTGCACATGATTTTTCTAATCTCTGAAATGCTTCTTTAATTTTATTAAACTGCACAACGCATTCAGGATGTAAACGCAATGGCATATTATACGGCAAACTACGTTCAAAGACTCGCATGATTATATTGTGCGCCATGGCTTCGATACCACTAAAGCAACAAAACTGATAGCTTGTTGGCTTGAATATCAAAATACACGAGGTATTTTGTAATAATAATTTATTATATAAAAAATGTACAAGTGATGTTGAATGTTACAGTGAGGACCCACATATATACTAGGCAGGTGTCCTTTCCCGATTGGGTGACATGCCTTTTCACTTAACTTAGTCACTATTTAACATAATCAATATTTTATTATTCTATTATTTACATTATTTATATTCACTTTATTTTATGTAGTTTATTTTATGTTGCCTCCAGGGACATCCATGGACAGAGATACCAGGCATACCTTTGGGTGTAGTTCACCCAGAATCAATGGGGACACAGATGAGCGATACTTGATGGTATTTGCGGGGACTCACACTCTTGACCCTCTTCTATGTCACTTATAAGAACGGTGGATCTGGTTGTTGTCCTTTGACACTCTAGGCACGACCAGCAGGGGATGGGGAGCTCACCCAAGATATTTGGATGACACTTAGTGCGATAGAGGGGAGACTTCTCAACAGGCGCATCAAGTTAGTGCACGAGTTGACAACCACAGGTCGAGGGATGAGGTGATCACCGACAGGGATGGCATATCATTCATCATTGATCCTATGCCTGGGGAGCTGGTCAGGGGGGAGACATGTTTCACTCTTTCCATAGGGCATGTCTGGACCATGCATGAGCAGAGGATACCATGTATGGTTGAGATAGTTGTCCAGTATGTATTCGGGTTCCCGAAATTGTATTGACACATTCTCCAAGGGGCGGATATCTGAGCTAGTGGTGATGTTTAGCAAGAGCAGGATGGATCCGTATACACTGAGTCGATTGTGCGTATCAGATACCCATCTATTGGTTGTATTCAAGGGGTATCGATTTGGTACACATGGTTTCCAATGGTCATCAATACTACACAGTGGCAGGCACCGGACAATTTAGCATGCCTTAGACTAGTTCATGATGTATGGAGCCTATATATGGGTGGCATGCAGGGACTAGAGATGAGGGCCAAAGGGATTCCATCGGTTGTCAGGGTTATGCCACAGCAGGTCTGCCTATGGGATGCAGGGATTCAATTGATCGATAGATCACTCGTGATGAGCAAAGTCGTGGCAGAGAGTGATATAGTTCGCTCTCGAGATGACACATGGGGGTTCAAGAGGGTTTCATCATATGGGGAGGCAGGCATTCTCTATTGTTTCACAGATTCAGAGTTAGATTTGGATGGGTAGGCCTTCGTGCAATGGAGATGCCCAGGCAGGATGTGTCTCACCTCTTTCAGTATTCCACCATCGAGTTCCAGGAAAGGAGGATACTATCTGCGCACAATGGGGAGTATGACATAGTCAGAGTAGCGCAGCGTTAGCATGGTGGCACCACTCTGGGACTAGCAGGGAATTGGGGCGTCACAACTCTTCACAACTCAATAACCTTTCGGGATGCGTCGACTATTGCAGGGGGAGATCATACAGATCTTCCATTGGGCTTCAGCGAGTCACTGATGGAGCAAGGGACTTCTGGTACTTGCACCAAGCAGGATAGTGAGTGGAGCGACGGGAGCCTCATGTTGGGCAAGATGGCCTAAGATTCTGGTATTGAAGGATTCTTTCATATCAAGACAATGCTGAGGTCAAGGATGATTCAGTTGCACATTTGGGACCCTAGCACATGTTGTAGTCACAGTGGGGAGCAACAGTTAGAGAGGATGCTCGTTCAGGCATTGCTTGAGGATAAGCGATTTTTGGAGCGTTGGAAGAACTTTCTGGATGAGGATGCCCCCTGAGAGGGTGAGCACATATAGGAGCTCCCAGCTTTGAGGTTGCTTGAGGACAAGCAACATTTGGGAGTAGAGGACTATAATGTCCCCTCTCAAATACATTTGTAATAGGGTGCTGCTACACAATTTTGCACAATTTTGGCTAAGGAAGAGAACCCATCATTTTCGACTTAGGGACTTAGGAGGCAATTCGACTTAATTGGGTTGCTAGTGGAATGTGGGGGCCACCCACATGGGAATTCGAATTGGCCCATTTGAATAGCTTGGAGGGAAATTCGAATAGGTGGATATGGAGGGGCCCACATGAGGCAAGGGAGTCCCAAGGAGTTATAAGGAGGGAGCAGCTCTCATTTTGGGATTCATTCATACATCTTGCAAACAAAATCACTTGACTATTCACTCTGTTGTTTAGTAGAGTCAACCGGCTATTTAGCCTTGAATCTCTCAAGCGGGAGATTCAACCTCTACTTCAGGGGACCATCTGTGCTCGCCCTAGAGAGGCAGCTCTACAAGGATTTCAAGAGTTTCAGGTCAGTGACATAGAACCACCAACCAGCGCAGCGCAGGGAGTGTGTATTTTTGGGCCGCTAGAGAATACGCAGAGCGAGATAGAAACCAGCAGGGATCAGATTGTTTGTCTGAGAGTTAGAGAGCTGAGATAGCAGCAATAGACCAGCATTCTTGTTGAGTTTTATAGCCAGCAGAGCCAGCATTCTAGCAATTCGAATTGTTGAGATACGGGATAGCGTAGAGGCCACTCAGTTTTTCGTGGAGCTTAGGAGTAGGTGTCTTGGGCCAAGAGCTCAACCAAGAAGTCGGGGATTAGATAGCAAAGGGTGTCTTAGGCCAAGAGCTCACCTAGGAAGTCAAAGATTGGATAGCAAGGCTCAACCCAACACTTTGGGGGCATTTCCAGGAGGATTTACATGTAGTTTCTAGCAGGCCAAGTTTTGCAATTGCAGATGATGTTGGGCTCCAAGGGGGTCGAATTTCAGAAGTCCTAACCAGCCAAAATCTTTCTAGGTTTTTGACAAAGATCCCAAATATAAAGTTTCATAATGTTCTGCGCATCGGAGGTGGGGTTTTAAGCTGTATCTTTGTAGTAGACAGTGTAGAATTGTTGGGGATTGAATAGTGCCTTTGGGGGTCGATTTTGGGAAGTCCAAATCGGGCCAAACCATTTCTAGGTTTTTGTGGGTTTTGGCCAAGGAGTTTGTGGCTAAAGTTTCATCATTTTCTGAGCTCCGGAGGAGGAGTTTCTTGCAGTCGCTTTCTAGGCAGCAGTGAAGTTTTCTGGACAATGCAGAGCATTAGAGGAGTAGTCATTTCCAGCATTTCAAATCATTGTATTATCACTTGGGTTCTATCACGCCTACCATTGAGGCAAGCCCAGGTGCATTCCTCCATACTATTGTACTTGCTCCATTGATTAATAAAATGGCTCAGCTGGTTCTTAATTCTAGAGTTTTTATGAGCATTCGCTGATTGTTTAAAATTTTTGTGTTGTAAATCGTTTTTGCTTTGCATATCACCATTTATTTAAGTTTGGAACATTACACATAGCATCAAAACAAGAAACGCCTTCCAGACAAAGTTCCCTTCAATGGATCGATCTGAGTAGCCTTCAAGCAATTTCCTTTTATTTGAACAAATCTCAAAGTTAAAAAGTCCATATTTTTTAAAATAGCTTGCTTTATAAGCACCTAAACCCTAAGGTTAATTATTCGATCTTTTGTAGTTAGAGGAGATCTAGGGCTTTAGGGCCTATAGAGGCAAATAGAATGGTATTCCTTTTTAAATAAGGACAGGGATCATTTTGAAATGAATTTGGGCTTAGACCCGTTTTATACTAAGATTCCCTTATGTAATAACATTTCTCTGCTTTCTTGACTTGGCACAATTCAGAGCTTCAATTTAGGGCCTAAAACTTGGTTGCATATTTTCATCATGATAAGGATCCCATTATTTGAGAAAATACCATGCTATCATAGTGAAACAATCTAGTGTGTGCATCCAAATATCTTCATAGATAATGTGAGACTTATTCATGATCAATATGAAGACCTTAGGGTTTTTGCCTTCTACAAACAGATTCTAGCCTTTGTGATATAAACTTTCGGCCTTCTTTAGGTCTAGAGTAATTCAGAACTTCGATCCTCTTAATATAGTTTCCTTCCACCAACAAAATTCATCCTTTTTCTTGGCACAAGGTCAAAACTTCTATTTCTTTTCACGTCCTGGACAGACCTTGTTAGGGCACTGATTTTATGATCTTCAAGTCTGCTCTTCAACCTTGCTCTGATACCATGTTGATCTTCTAGTAGCCAGGTACACTAGAATAATTTTCTATCTGATAACTACTTCCAATGATACATTATTTTTCTTTAACTTCTTCGAACATTCACATCATCAAGTAGTCACACTTTAGAAAATTTCAACCATTAAGAACAGTAGAGCAGTAGATATCACAAAGAGACAACGAAACAAGAGGCACCAAAATTAACCTGGGAAAACCCCACTCCAAGGGGAAAAACCCAGCAACCTTATGAGAAATTGTCCAATTTATTCAATTTGTATATCAATCAAAATAACATCTTTGACAAGATCCTTTCACAAGGCATATAGACAATTAGTGACCAGCAAGATGACCTCCCACAAGTGCCAAGCCAACCCTCCAAGATCCAATACGTAGTTCCCTTCAATTCTGGCCACAAGGAGGTTTGTAATTAGATCTGCCACATGTCTCCAAGAGGGCCGAAATTCAGCGTCTCCCTTAGCCTCAGAACTCGGATGATGCCAAAGAAAATAGTGCCTCAGACCTTCGCATGAGCCACAGGAAATAGTGCCACAGAACCTTCGCTTTAGCCACATAAAGATGCTTCGGAACTCAGCCTACTTTGTCTACAAGAGCAAAGTATAGAAAATGATATATGTGCTTCTGTTTTCGGCCTCCAAATATCCTTATCTACTTCACATAGAACAGAGAGATGAGACAATTCGATGCCTTTGGGTGGAGGAGTGATCCATATATATAGTCTCCGAGAGGGGTTGAATGGGTGCCTCCAAGGGGCGAGGCCAACTTGATCTAGGAGGGCCGCCAACTTGGACACTTGTGGGGTCATAAACCAATAAATATAAATTCAATTTTTCTTTTCCTCTTTACAAGATCATGAAAGATGCCTTTTACAATTTTCTTTTGACAGATACATGATCATGCTTGAATAAATAAATTTCTCTTTTGAAAATACCGACCGCAGCTATAATTTCTCCACAAGGAACATTCCAACATCCCCTTTAACAGGGGTCATCCCCAGGACAGCCCTCTGGTCTCAAGGGATGCCATGTTATCCCTGTTTCATGGGATGTACTTGGGAGTTAGACAACCCCCTAGAACAGGGGACATACCTAGGATGTCACCTGCAGACAGGGGACATACCTGTGATGTCACCTGCAGGCTGGGGACAACATAGAAAGTCTAAACATAGAGGTTTGAGAGAACGTGTCCCAAACACCCAAGGAGGTATCCTTGTCGTGTGATGTGAAGACAAATAAAATTGAAGAATGTCTTGAAAACATAGTTTAAAATCAGGACAACTATGTGCTTACAGTCTTCTCACTGCAGCTCAACTATTATAAGGGATTTCAACATTTGGAACTAAGCTTTCTTATAAACAATGATACAATTTCTTAGTCCAAAAACTACAATTTAGGCAATAAATAAAGAATAAACCATACACAATGCACATGCTCTGAATGCTACATGCCATTTTGTAAACAAATGCTTTACTTAAAATATGGAAAATAAAAAGCTCGTGCTACAAAAGGCCACAGTTTTTACACCTAACCCTAAGTCATACAATTATACGTATATAAATACCACTTCTGCTGCTAGACTAGAATCAAAACAGACATAGCTGTCAGAAGAGCAAATACCTTCACTGTCAACTTCCTCTCCAACAACTGTGTTGTGGGTGTTTTTAATATTTGAGTCTAGTCTTGCAGTCTTCATATTATTACAGAATTTATAGTTTCCAAATAATGGTGCATTGCAGGACATATGGCCTCATAACAGGAAGTTGTGGATCTTATAATTCCTGCAACATGAGTTGCAGGCCTCCTTGTCCCTTAACATGGAAAATTGGTATTGTAGGTGTCCATTGTTCCCTCAACTTGTGTGTCCTCAACTCCACAACCTTGGGGTTCCAATCTTATGTCCATAACACAACCTTTCAGTTGCAAGTTTGCATCTTTCCACAACATTATGCCTTGTGATCTCTTTGCAACCTCAATCTTAGAGTTGTAGCCTCACTCTAAACCACAACAATTTTCTGATTGCGGGAAAGCATGTTGCAGGTCCTTTCAACCTTGAAACTTTTCACCTTGTGGATTCTTGACACTTCCACAGGCATTTGTGACCTCATGAAATCAATTCTCAGCTAACTCAAATCAAACCTCACCCGTTAGAAGTTGCCCATCAACTTTCAATTTAATATCATTTTTTCCATGCTTATTGTAATGTGTATCATTTACTTAAATGGGGATGTTCTCCTTTCCTCCAAATTTGGAACAAGTCAATCTCCCATAGACAAGTGGACCTAGTTGTTCTCTCCAGTATTTGATCCTAATAAAACACTGCCTTCTCGTCTAGTAATAAGTCTTCCACTTCGAGAAGGAGCATCTCTTGTTAGACATTTTGTCTTATAATTATGGTTCAGATAATTTCGATTGTTCCATGTTCATTCCAAAATATATGCAATATATGGACGTATTTCCAGGGGAAATGTTTTCTGGAATTCTCTCCACAAACTAAAACAGTCAAACATCTAATGGGCTTGATTTTCTCCTAATTTGCTACAAGCCTACAACCTTAATCATCAATACTAACCTGTCAACAACTTATTCTGACACATCCACTATTTCACCATCAGTTTGCTCAGGTTGAGTAAGTGCAACTTTTCTCCCAACACTTTCTCCGGAATCAGCTAAAGATGAGTACTTACAAAAAGCATCTTCCATCTGTCCAAGCTTCTTACAATGCTTACAAATCCTGGACTTTTGAACAGTGTTGGTGGCTATCCACTTTTCCTTCTATTTGATAAGCACTTTCTTTAATAGAGCTTACGTGGCTAATTTGTTTGAACTTTAAGCAGCAGAGCATCAAGTCTTCGTTTGTGCCAATGTTATAATAGAAACTGGAACCAGACAAAAACTAGAAGCAAAACTAGTGAACCAAAAAATACATAAATTATATATATGTGTGTGTGTGTGTGTGAGAATCCAAACCAATATACATAAATATGCAAAGTTTCTCATGTATATAGCAAGGGTGCATATAACCCAAATAGCATCGATTGCAATCTATATTTGAACCATAACACATCAACAAAGGCTCTAAACGGCCTCTAGAGTCCAAAAATAAGCATTGTACTAGTTAATATTAAATAACTAAAGTCTAGACTCTGCACTTTACATTTTAACCATACAAGAGAATCGTCTGAATTCTCATCATCTACATCCTCAGGATGCCCAGGCCCAAAAATGGGATTCTGGCTTCATTCACCTGGCCCTGAAGCTACCCATCCAACAAATCAGCTCAAAACTCCAAAATGCTCATAAATTGAGAGTCAAATGGAGGGTGGGGACCCATTTAAAAAGAATTAGGGGGCCTAGGATTAGATTTACTGTTTTTCCTCCTTTTTTTACTGATTTTTTTAAATTAAGCTCAAGTGGTCCCCACTTCTGGCTATACGGTTCCATATGGAACTAGCCGATTTTGACATTTATGACAGCTTCCAGATCAGAACCTTCAATTGAACTGGTACAGCCCCAAAAGCCATTGGAACAGCTGGCTTTGCCGAAACTGTTCTGGTTCTGATAACATTACCATGTACATGGCCTTCATATAGTCTTCATCAAGGGTTTTGACCTAAGAAACCGGATTCATCCTAAAGCCCTCTCGTGTCCCGAATACCACGAATCAGACATGATTTGATGGGACATGTCTCCTGTGATCGTGTCCGTCGTGTCTTGAATCATGGGATTCGATGGACATAGGAATCCTGAAATCGTGTTCATCGTGGCTCGATTTCAGGACACGTGTCCCCTAAAAAATTGTGTCGCGCCGCCAATAAAGCCCGATTTGGGCTCATTTGGCACTCATTCTTGAATCTGTCTTCTGCATTCAATGTGTGGAAGCTTCTAGCAAAGGGTTTGGGAGCATTTTGGAGGCGATTCAAGCAACAAGTGCATTTTGCTTCTATTTTTTTTGCATTTTTATTACAGCAGTTTGCACGTGCATTTTTTTTTATAAGTTTGTGCATTTTTTCTTTATTTTTTTACAGCATTCATGGCTCAATCAAGGGCAACAGAGAAGGGGCAATTGAAGGGGAAGAATGTCCCCACTGGTGATGCCCCTCATGTTCCAATTTCATCAGGGTCTGCAAGTGTTCTCTCTATTGGAAGTGGGGCTGCAACAGCAGCTTCAAATGTTGAAGGCAGAATGAATTTAGAAAGACAGCAGGCTCAGAGAAACAAATATCCCTTGTGGAAGCATGTCACAAGAGAGCAAGGGCCATGCAACAAATTGAAGGGAGGAGGCAATATTGCTTGGAAATGCAACTATTGCAACAATCATTTCAAGAGCACTTCTTACCATGTGAAAGCTCATTGTTGGCCTTACCAAGTTGTGGAATTGCAGCATGTACACAGATGTCTTTAGCTAGGAGGAAAGAAATGGAAAAAGAGGCCAATGTTGGTGTGGAAAAGGCCGCTGCATCATCTAAAAAAATAAGAATGATGATCCCCTTCCATTCTTGAGGAAAAGAAGCAACAAATTTCCATTTGAGAGTTTTGGTGGGGGTGTGGGTCAAGCAAAAAAAAGAAAGGCAGTGGCACTTAGTCCAATAGACAAGATTTTCCAGAAAGAGAGACGGGAAGAGCTTGATCTCACCATTGCATTCATTTTTTATCAAAACTTTTGTAAAATCCCTTAGGAAAATTAACAGCGATAAACAAAGCATGCATAAAAAAACACACATAAATTTACATACAATATTAAACACCCATAAAAACTCCAAAATCTATGCAGCACTGAGTCATTTTATTATGATAAACAAGGGGTAAAATATAAGATTGAAATGTATGCACTTGGGCTTGCCCAAGGCAAGCTAACAAGACCCAGGTGATGAAATCAGTTGCTCAACCACTAGGAATTGTCCCCCACAAAAGTTTTGCGCTGCCCCTAGAAAACTGCATTGTTCGCTGCAAGGTTCTCCTCCGATGCTTAGAAAATTCCAGGAAATTAACCTTGGTCTCTCCACCAATAACCCACAAAAACCCAAAAAGAGTTTGGACAAATGTTGACCTCCGAAATATGGCCTAATTTCCTCCCACTCCTCCAGTTGTTGGGTATATCAACCCACCTAAAAATATCATTGTTGATGGTCCCCAAAATGGCTGCAATACTTAGCAAATTCCCTCCCAGAATTACCCCACAAGTCTCAGCTCTCAATTCCTCCTTCTCCCAAGCACCCACATGTGGTACAAAGGCACCACTGAAGCAACAAAACTTATAGCTTGTTGGCTTTAATGTAAAAATACACGAGGTATTTTGTAATAATAATTTATTATATATAAAAATGTACAAGTGATGAAGAATGTCACAATGACGACCCATATATATACTAGGCAGGTGTCCTCTCATGACTAGGCATGTCATTTAGACATGCATTTTCACTTACATTATTGACTATTTAACATAATCATCATTTCATTATTTATTTATGTTTATTTTATTTTATACAATTTATGTTTGTAACATTGCCCCTTCTTTCAAAATCTTTGTCCTCAAAGCTTATTGTCGGTAGTTTCCTTCACTTTAGTCTTGAATAATTGTCTTCACTTGGTTCATGCCATTTTTTATAACCTCGAATAATTGTCTTCACTTGGCTCACGTCATTTTTTTATAATTGGTCACTGGTATCTCAACATGTATAATTCTCTGGTGATATTATTTTGGAACTAAGGTTTTCTTTTTTCCTTTTTTTAATATTGACCTCCCATTTTTTTAATTAACCTCCCATTTTTTTATATATAAATTTTATTATTATTATTGTTATTTTTTATTTAATTTTAATTATTTTAATTAATTTAAATATATTATTATTGATTTATATTATTACTAACTATATAATATATAGTTATATAATGGATCAATCACACCTTTTGACCACAGTGGTTGATCGTTTGACGCAGGTGGATTAAGATCATAATTTCAGGTTTCGGCCATCATTTGTTGTTCGGATCGTAAGTTTCTTTTCTTCTGTCAAACAAGTCTTGTTGGGCCTGAGCTTCAGGATTCATTTTATTCATAGGAGGCGACAAACTTAATATTTCTGGAAGTTGTAGATTTTTCCCAGTGATTCTCTACAGAGTGGAAATAAAAGCTGCATCGCAGGTCGTCGCACAGGCTTGTTCATTGGACCAGAGGTTGTGCTTACATTCCAACTGAGTCGCGTCTTGGCGTCTCCATGCTTTTTCCTTGCTAAATATGTGATTCTCCTGTATATCATCACTGTCCTCGTTATCCGAAGAAGAATCCGAAGACAAGCTAAAGCCCTCACTATTGGGGTGAGTGTCAGCATATTTTTGTCACGATTGGTGACAGAGCACAGGGGACAGAAGGTGTATTATTTGACCCTTGCTGACAGATAAACGCTGAGTTGAGGTGTCAAACATGATATGTGGCCGAAAGGACAGACGTGTCAAATGAGAATGCTTGTCATATGGCTTCTCCTCTGCCTTGCGTTTGTTCTGCCATTTCTGTTTGAATGCAAGGCTTGCCAATATGATCGCCTCTGAAGGTCCAAGCGTGCCCATAGCTTCCTCTCCATTGCCGAGAGGGGCGTTAAACAGATTGGGTATTATGTTCACACACCGATTCTGCAATTCTGTAGTGACAGGATACTCATCCATGTTGACATAATTCTTGTTGATTGCATGTATGATGAGCTTATCACATTTTGGTTCCATCCATGTGGTGACAAAAGAAGCAAGATTAAATCTGGGGTTCCCATCCAACATGAGCTTGTCATTGATGATCTGATAGGCAACATCTTTGGGAATCGACCTACCCAGAATTTGAAACAGAGGAAAGGATTCCTAAACATATATGGAGGCAAAGGTTCAATGTATGGAACCATCAAAATCAGTAGCACTGCTCAAAGCCATTTTCGGTTGATTTTCAAAAGAAACCTCACTCCATACTATTGTTTCCCGATATTTAGTAATCGGTAGCAACTGCAAAGAAGAGTCGGGTTTCGCTTTCGCATTAGGAAAGACAGAATCGTCTTCTTGGAGTAATGAAATTGTATCAAGCACTACAGAATTAACATTATCGATTACATGTTTTTGACATGATTCAGCGTCATTTTTCCCAGTTTGGCATGTTGCAGAATCCTTGTCCAGAATCACTTCGCTTGGCTAGCTAGTTTGAAAGGGTTTCCAGCATCCAACATTTTTATCTATCTCACTAGACTGGGTGAAATCGACTGAGCCATAAATACTCTCTCTAGTGGGGACATTCTTTGTTCCAATCTCAAATGTCAAAGTATCGCTAATTTGAGACATAGTTTTTGCTTCTAAATCTCCAGATTCAGTCCCAACCTTCTCCATTTTATCATCCCCCTCATTGAAAACAGAAGACAATTTTACAGACTGGACAAGTTCACTATTTTCAACAAAAGGCCCATCAACATTTGGAAGGAGAAAACAACTCTGCAAATGATTATCATCTTTATCTTCATCAAATATATCATCGTCTTCATTTTTATCATTATTTTCTTCATTCTGATCATCATGATCAATATCAATCTCATTACCATTTTCTGCAACATCTTCATCTTAAACATTATAATCATCTTCTTGTTTCTCAAGATAGTCCTCATCCACATCATCTTCATTTGGATCATTATTTTGATCTATATCATTCTTATCCACATCAAGATCGGCTTCATCTTGTTTCATTTCACCATCACTATCAACTTCCTTATTATCAATTTCCTTTAGACATGCTTTAACTTATGCATACGATTTTTCTAAACGCTGAAATGTTTATTGCATTTTACTAAACTGTTCCATGAATTCAACGTGAACGTTATGGCATATTGTGCGGCGAACAATGTTCAAAGACTCGCATGGTTATATTTTGCATCATGGCTTTGATACCACTGAAGCAACAAAACTTATAGCTTGTTGGCTTTAATGTAAAAATACACAAGAGGTATTTTATAATAATAATTTATTATATATAAAAATGTACAAGTGATGTAGAATGTTACAATGAGGACCCGCATATATACTAGGCAAGTGTCCTCTCGTGTCTAGGCATGTTCTTTTAGACATGCCTTTTCACTTAACTTAATGACTATTTAACATAATCATCATTTCAATATTTATTTATATTATTTTATATTATTTATTTATGTTTATTTTATTTTATACAATTTATGTTCGTAACTACCACTGTGCAAGCCCATGCAATCCTTGGTGATGGTTGTTTGGCTCTACAGACTCCCACCAAATGGAGCCCCAGAAACACTCCAAATCTTTAGCAAATGATGGCCCTAGGTTGTCCCTGAAAGCCCAACAATTCTCCTTGACATTGAATATCTGTAAGAGATGTGTCAATCTGCATGCAAGATGATGATACTTATAGGAAGATGTCATGTTGAAAGATCATCACATTTAGTTTGAAGTGTTCATTAAATATTTTTGAACTAACATCTGGTTGGGCTTATGTAGGACTATCAAAGGGAAGATTCGTGAATGACTTCCAATCAGACCAAATAGAAGAATGTAATGTCCTTCCGAAAAATATGACATGAAAGCAGAATGACATGAAGCAAACCCAAATGGAAAATCTAATGGATCAGTTTCTAATGAGTTAAGGACATGACTAACTCATGGATAAAAGTGATGGATGATTTGTGCCCTATGTAGAAGTTCCCAAAGATGAAGATTCCTTAACGAAGAAGAAATTCATGACATCGAAGGAAGGAGCTCTTGAAGCAGCTGGTTGTTTCAGGATCTCCACATGAGGAGCTGCGATAGGTCCCTGGTTAAGAGGGAGCATGAAAAGAAGTTTCTTACTTGGAAGAAACTTGGAAAATTCCTAAGCTCCTAAGCAAGGAGCTTAGGTACATTCCTTTGTGATAGGAATTAGTACATTCCTTTAATGGAATATGTCATCCTGGTTTGAAAAAGGAGAGATAGACATTTCGTTCTGGTCTTCACCTGGGAAGATAGAATGGAGGATTGTGTAATCATTTGGCATCTGATACTCTTTGGGGATGAGATAGGGCATCCCATGAAAGAGTAGTCATGGAGGACCGATATTCTTTTTGGACTGGGGAGTCTAAGATAAGAAAAGTCCTCATGGAGCATACCCTGAAAGAACCCGAATGGGGTATATTCTGAGAGAGACAATGATGAGTATGTCTATAAATCATTGATCTCGCCAGTGTTGAGCTCAGATCTGGTGGAGAGATGAAGTTGTTAGTCAAGGCCTTGCTATGTAACAACACTAGTTGACATGATGCTATACAAATGAGCTACAAATCTGAATTATTCTTATGAGGAATTCTTCCAATTAAGAATGACCAAGTACCATTATGAATACCTCCCTAGTTAAGCAGGAGTGTTGAAAAATGTAACTAGGTTCGGTCTTCATAATGACATGTAATTGTGACTTTTGTAAATGATGTAATAAAGAAAATAAAATTATTTTTGTAAACCTTGTTTCATGGCTTTCCTGAGAAAATGATTTTATTTTAGATGGCTCCCATTGAGAGCTTTAGGATTTGTCATTAAGGTCAAAGAATTAATGTCATGTATGAAGGGCTCTTCTTGAGCATATGTAAAATGTATATGATTCAAACAAGTGTCTAGAAAGCCCTCCAAAAGACAAGCACAGTCCTCTTGACTAGAGTCGCCCTGCACTATGAAGTAATATCTTATGTCTACTCACCCAAAAGTGTCACACCCATTCGAATACTAAAGTCAGCTTAAAATATGGTCGAATCACTATATATAGGAGGCTAGACTCCTTGCATAAATAAAGAGAAAACAAACTTCTCATATCGGAGTCTTTCGGTGCAAAAGACAGAAAAGAGTTCTGAAAGGTTTCAGATGGGTGCATTATATTGGATGTAATCAGAGTCTAAAGACAATTTGGATCCCTCTGCGATTTCGGGAAAAGAAAAGAAAACTCGGTTTACCTCTGTGGCAGTGAAGGCTACAAGGATGCATGCTACAGTTCTATAAGGGAATTCAGATATCTCTGAGGAGAAAATACAGTCAAAATTTCGATGGTCTCTCACTATGATTTCGGAAGACAAAGGTAGTGAATAATTCGAATACCTCCATTTAGGTGTCCTAGAGCAGAAGACAAATTCATATAGAAGAATGCAGTGAGCTATTTCGATATTAAGGAGAGTCCACTGTTCAGACTATAAGAAGACTATGTTTCGGTTCTAGGTTTGTTTAGATAAAGAAGCCTCGACATTGCCACGAGGAGAAGGATCCAGTAGTTTTTACATGATTACAGTACAGTGATAAAGTCTTTAATTACAATGATGGATTTCGGAGCTCTCTCATTGCTATCACAATTAAGGTCTCTAGTGATGCAGTCTCAGCAATGGAAGAGGAATCTAGAAGACAAAAGCAAAAGAGGACTCGTGTCTTGATCATGGAATGGCTAATGGGTCAAGGGTCTTGGTCTTGGTATTCGTTAATTGGAATCTCTATAAGAAGAATTTGTGCGGGTTTTCCTCTCAAAGAGTGAGAGGTTTTGGCCCTGGCTCATAACCTACATGTTGTGTCTCTTGTCTATTTATGTTCATGCATTGGTTACTGTTTGATGAAGAACAACACTAAGAATCTAATGTAAAGAAGATCCTAATCTAATCAAGTAAAAAGCATTCACAAGCAGTCACCAAAGAAGAGAAATCAGCTAATTCTAATGCCCTAGATTTCTCAACAGGAACAAGTATCCACTATAGCTAGAAACTTTGCGGAAATTTACAGAAAACGTCAAGTTGGGAGCGACAATAATATAATATATTAAAATTTAATGTATATTAAAAATATAAATAAAATAATTATATATATTTTACTAAATAAAGTATAAAAAATATAAAAATAAATAATTCAAAATTCAAAATCTAAAGATATTTAATCAAGTAAAAATTTAAATTATTTTACATGACCACTTTTTTAGTTAAAACATTATGCATATGTTCATCGGCTCAGATACAACTAATGGCTATGCATAGGAAATTGTCGCTATACACATAAATTCTCATTGTCGAGCACATACAATATATCGGCCACCAATTTACTTCATTCAAAGTAAACAAAGATCATCATTCCTCCAACCCTCTGAGAGTCTTCCAAGCCTTTTTCTCTTTTTTCCTTACACTCAATGCTACATCACACATGCCTCCTCTAGGTCCAACAACAACATTTATTGTCGCTACTCTATTTCATTTATAGATGACAACTAATAGCCTAATGCACAGGCAATTACTTTTACATTGAAAACACCACATCAACTCCACACAATAACCCTGCAAGAATGTAGACATTTAAGAGCACATGAGCATTGAAATGAGTGTTTGAAGCATAAAAACTATGTTGAAGCAAGAAAAACCAATAGCTTGTAGATTTAATATGTAAAAATACACATAGGTATTTGTAATAATAATTTATTAATTTATATAAAATTGTATAAGTTGATATAAGATGATTTGAATGTTCAAGGA
>APFE031262365.1:255987-292241 GCA_000404065.3 Pinus taeda
ATATATATATATATATTATGACTAACCCAAACGTCATTTGATTGAATCGGGTTATGTTGCCGATAGGGTGCAACTGTTGACCATCGTTAACAGACCACGACAGCACCACAGACGGAGAAATAGACAATGACTCAAAACCTGCGACAACACGGTGGGTGTGGTGTTCCACGCCCAAACACGGTCACGACCACCGAAAATTCGTCGACCCATAGTAACTATACTTCGAAACCCAAAGACGTCACGTCGTTAACCATAATAGGAATTGTAGCAACGATCTCTTGTCGCCCTAAACTTGCACACGCGTAGACAAATGTAGACAGCGGATCTTTCCACGATGGCACGACTGTTCCAAAATTGCAATCATCTCGATTGATCCTCCGCGGCACGCTATCCCTCCACATCGCTGAGCACAGGGAACCAAACGGTTGTTTGTAGAGTATGGTGTATTTGCAATGGATGAAACGAGAAGATTTCTAGTCATCATCAAGGGCCTCTAGATTCTCATTGCAGCCTCCAATGAATATAAGAACACCTCTCTTATAATCTAAACAGTCCCCTACAAAGATAAACAGTCGATGGCCAATAAGAACAACACTATGCCCCTCTCGAGTTGCTAGTCCTTCACCCTGTACGTCAGATTGTGTCCATGAGTTTACAGCTGTATCAAGTATGACCAAGTCTCTAAGGGGATTCTGCCCATCAATGCCACCAAAAACAAACAAACATGATCCAACTGTTGCTATCCCTCAGAGTAGGAAAATTTCCATTAAATATTTGCTTCGTCCACTTTTGTTTGTTCGGGTCAAAAATGTGAACGTCATTTGTCTGGCAATTGCCCTTCCTGTAACTTCTGAAAACATAGAAAGAACGACCATTCATGAGAGTGTTGCATGTGTGCCTTGCAGTTGTTCTTCTTTTTCTCTTTGATTTTGACTTGTTCACCTCTTTCTCAGATCCAATGGTTTTGTTATTTATGTCACTACTTTCAGGGATAAGGGGTTTATTTTTTGCAGAATGAAATGAAACATTTTTTTGCAATTGCACAAAACCCACATCTGCCAAACTGTCTTCTTCAACTTCTTCCTCATTCTCATGATATTGTTTGGCGAGGGATCCTCCTCCATCTCAGAGTCATAGTCAAGTACTGGATTTTCTCTTTCATTTGTATTCCCTATGGAAGTATGATTGTTGCAGTCGTCATAGGAAGTGTGAGTGTTGCAGCTACTTGCAAGCAAATTGGAATTTTCAAATGATTGCAATGTGGTAATTTCAGATTGATTAGAATTAGAGTGCTCCCCTTTTCCTTCACTTTCAATATCAACTTCATTTGGGTCGTTGTCTTCCTTATTATCAATTTCCTTTCGACATGCTTTAAATTCTGCAAATGATATTTCTAAATGCTGAAATGCTTCTTGAATTTCACTAAACTGCTTAACACAATCAATATGTGAACGTAATGGCACATTGTGCGATGAACAACGTTCAAAGGCTCGCATGATTATATCGTGTGCCATGGCTCTGATGCCACTGAAGCATAAAAACGATGTTGAAGCAAGAAAAACTAATAGCTTGTAGATTTAATATGTAAAAATACACATAGGTATTTGTAATAATAATTTATTAATATATATAAAATTGTAAGTTGATATAAGATGATTTGAATGTTACAATGAGGCCCTACTTTTATACCTCAGCACGTGACCTTTTGTGAATAGGCATGTCTTTTAGACATGCCTTTTCACCTAACTTAATGACTAATTAACCTAATTAATATTTAATTATTTAATATTTATATTTATTTTATTTATTTAATTGTTATGAATTATATTCATAACAGTGTTCTGAATTATATAGAGGAGAACTAAATTGTGATCTTAACTGACTTAGATACAAATCTCCTCGAAAAATTTAAAACCAATTGAGTCAATATGGACCTTAATCAACCTACAACTTGCTCTGGTATATAATGTAATCTCATTAACCAAGGGAAATAACAGGGATTCGAGTTGCTCTCATCTCAGTGAGTTTTAGCAGCAGAGTTTTCATTCGCAGAACAATGTTTAATGCACTCAACGGTCATTGGATGTTAGACAAGTGTTCTGGATTGCAGATCTATTCCAGCAGGAAACGAATCCGTCCAAACTATAGTCGCCTCCTTCAATCAGACAATTACAACAACTCCCTCCAACATAGTCACATTCCCGAACTTCGGCACGGTCAAGTTCCCATAAAGCTCCAAAGTACCCACCAACGCTTTGGATGGTTTTGGAACGTTTCGTACCCGCTCACAAGCTCCCAGGAGTGCAAGAGTGTGGAGTACATGCTCACCAATGGCTGGGAATGGTACCCGTGTAAAATACGTTTTGAATCATTAAGATTCTTGTTTAAGGTGGTTAATCTTTAGATTAAATCAACCTTTTTTATATTCTCTACCTTTTGCTTACTTTAGTAAAACCCTAACCATTAGGGTTCGCCATAAAACCCTAGCCCTTTGGTGCTTAGGGTATGTTAATAATAAAACCCTAGTCTTCTTAGGGTTTAGAACCTTTGATGAAATCGCACTTTCTTGATATTTAGGATTTTGGTTATGCTATGAAGAAACCCTAGACTTTTAGGGTTTGTCATTGATATCTTGATTACATGTTGAAACCCTAGATTTAGGGTTTATGACAAAAACCTTGCTATAGTCAATATGAATTCCTAGAAATGAAACTCTAGGTGTATATGCTTTTGTATGATCGAAACCCTAACCTGGTCAAAATTGTTGTATATCTATTCTTTGGAGCTTGATGTTTGTATCTAGGATTTTCGATAAAATCTTAGTAAAAGATTGATATAAGGAAATAATAATGAAACCCTTGAGTATGCTAACTTGTTTTTTGATATCCATGATTTAGTTGATAAATTCTAGGGTTTGCAACAAAAACCCCAGTAGAGTTTGACATGGAATTCTAGAGCATAATGATAAAACCCTTGATGTAAAAATGTTATGATTGAATTGTTAACTTGATTTAGTTATATTTAAGGTGATGAAACCTCGTGTTTGTTATGAACCTAACTAGGTTTAAATATTTAATGTCTAAAGCTTATTATTTTGATGCTTCCATTGTAATGACATAGTTGACTTCATGCTTTAGTATATTTTTACTTGGTTGTACTTGTTGAACAATTATAGGTACATAATCTTCAAATGTTGAAGATATTCATAGTTGAAGATGACTTGATAATAATGATAAGCATGATGTATGACGGAAGTTGTAAGAATGATGATGAAGAATAAATAACCTTGTTGCCATGAGAAAGAATAATGTTACTGAAGAAATAATGCTTTGAAAGAATGAAGTTTCTCCGATGTTATGATAAAGAACCTGTAAGAATGACATTGTTAATCTCCCTAAGTTGAGAGAGAGCTTGAATGAAAGAAAGTGTATATCTCCCTAGCTAAGAGGGAGGTCATAATGTGACAACTACAATAAATGCCTTGAAGAAAGAATAAAGATCATGGTTGAAGCATGGTAAATACATATTCGTGAGTGGCAAAGTTGTAAACAAGACTTGGATGTTTTAGAAGAAGTACTAAAGTCGATTTTGGTATTAAAAAAGTTAAAGAAGAAAACTTACGACAAAGATGTGATTAGATGATACGATGATAATCTATGCAACATAGGATTGATTAAGAACCCCAAAGGATCTCTCCACATAAAGGTTGAACAATTTAGAAGCATGCTTGGATTGGTGGACATTACAGATTTACTTAATAAGGACACATGGAGCATCTTAGGGTGACAAGTGTGAAAATTTCATCTATCACAGCAACTGGAAATTATTCTCCTAGTTGTCTATTTATTTAACAATTTATTTGAAGTTTGCTCCAACAAATACCAAATAATTCACGTTGTGATTTTCACAAACTACGAAAGAAAATTAACATTGGAAACTGAGAAAATCTAGCACACATAAAATTTACACAGTTATTTTTGGACAAATGTCCCCGAAAAAAACCCAACTTAGGAAAATCGGTGCAGTGGTTGATGGTTTTATTATTATGCAGTAGTGAGAAATTATGAGTACAATAATTTGGATGCCAAAATCTGGCTATCTTGCAGAGAAAATATTGGCAAAAATATCTAGAGGGAAATTACCCTCACTCCAAGCAATTTTGGAACTAGACTGCCTTTGAAAAGTAAGTCGTCCAACTGGGCCTACATAGGCTCTACGTCAAGCTGAAGCTTCCTCCCACACGTGCTTCCTGAACTGACTTCTAATCAAACCGTCTTCCCTGTTGATGGCCAGGAAAACGTCTCTACGGCACTCTTGAACCTCTGCCCGACCTCTAGAACTGAAAACGTTTGCCCTCTTCAGCAAATCGAACTGCCTTCTTGAGGATCTGCGTTGCTCTCTTCAGCCTCTAGGAGAAATCTCGGCCTCTACAAATGCATTCGCTGGATCTGCAAAACTTCCTCCAGCCTCAATGTCCCTGCCCCTCACTATCTCTGCTTCGATCTTTGGATCTCCAGCAATTGTTGTTGCTCTCTAGAAATCGATTTGCCAAGGAAATCGAACTTCTCGAGTGCCTCTGGTGTATTCTCCAAGTACCCATCGACGACTTCTTATAATCCTCTGTTGAGACTTCAATAACCAAGATTAAATCTTAATCAAGGGCTAGGATCATCTTGAAGTCGATCTGTGTGAGCTTCTAGACTATTCTCACCTTGACTTAATTAATTCTGATTAATTAACTAGTTTACCTAAGTTTAGACTTAGGAAACATTAAAAAATAAGTTAATAATCTAATTAAGTCACCTCTAGGTGGAATTTCCATAAACGATTTATCGATTTTGGAGATCTCATGTATTCTAGCCGCTCCACCAAGTTTTGTGACTAGAACTCATCTGATGCTACAAAAACTAACAAGAAGATGCTTGGAAGGACATTTCGCTGGCTTATGATGATGTCTAGATCCCGAAGTAGGGAGGGTGGCATTGGTCTTGGAGCTCCAACCTTGGATACGCACCTAGATCCCTAGGTTGGTGTTAGAGCTAAAGCCTAATGTTACCCATAGTGGCTAAAGCTTGGAACACACCTTTAGATACATTGGTCAAGTATCTAATCTATAGCACTGCGTGTGTTGTGACTCTTCAGAGAGCATATCATTTTGAGATCTTCCATGTACCTTTGTATATATGTAATTATGAACATCTCCCTAGTTACGAGGGAGTGTTGAAGAATGTAACTAGTGTCGCTCTTCATAATTGAATTTGAGTCATGATGAAATATATCTGTCTAAAGAAAGAAAAAGGAATTTTATTATAAAAGAAAATTATATATTAGCATGCGTTTCATGCTTTATTATCTTATTTTTAAGTCAAAGCCTCCATTGTAGGCTTCTAGTGTTTATGTCATGAATCTTAGTCCTTGTCATCATGTAATAGACCCTTCTTGGGCTTTATCTATCGAAAAAAAAAAATATTTTGATCTAAAATGAGTCAATTAGACCTCCTCCACCAATTCGGCCTCAAGGAAGACAAGTCGACCTAATTGGGAGCCAAAAACGGCTATATATAAGTAGCAACTCGACCTCATTTGGAGCTCAAGACAAGAAAGTTCAATTTGCAATTGTTTAAGGAGAAAAAGGAGACCAAAATACCTAAGAAGGAGGAAAAACTAGAGAAGGAGGAATCATTTGTCAAACAAAAGAAGCCAAATTTTCTCTCTCTATTGCCACACGTGCGAAGTTTTTGGGTTGTAGGAGGGCCAAAAATTTCAGAGTTGTAGGGGGGCCAAAATTTTGTATAGCTATTGGATTGAAGTTGTTTGACTTGAAGAAGACTACTAAGTTTGATAATCATCCTGGAAGGCTAACTTGGTGGAGTGAGGAAGGTCTTTTGGTCTAGTCTAAGGTCTTTGTTTATCTCAATTTGATTTGAATCTTTAGTGGAAGGGTTTGATTGGTTTTCCCCTGCATAGGGGTTTTAGCCGTGGTTGGGTGTCTACTTTTGGTGTCACTGATCTTCATAGTTCTTTATTTGATGATTGCTTGATGAGAAGAAGATAAAGAAAAACATAAAGAAAGCTAATAAGAATTTAAGAATAACACAGGTAATTGTCAACATAAGAAAAATTTTCTACTTTTTCTATTTTCTAACAAGAGAGTCTTGAAGAGTAAGAGCAGAACTTGGTCCAAAGTAATTAAGTGTTTGCATCAAATACTGCAATCAAAGATATTCTTCAAATTTTAGTGAACTTTTTTTCTTTCATTGTATTTTGTATCTCTGTTGAACATTTGATTTCTAATAGAAGAAGAATCTAGTTGGGTTATCCGATGTGGGTTTTGCACTAGTCATTGGACCTAAACTCGTTGTGTCTTGTCAAGTTCTTGGTCATCTTCTATTGTATATATGGCTTATGTTCTATCTACAATTCCTTAACTAATATCACAAATTAAAAAGGTATTAGATAAAGTAATTGTTACAACATACAACTTCAAAATTTCAGCATCGTATCAGAGCTTTGGTGAAGACAAGCTCAAGAAAACAAGTGTTGTTCCAACCCATTTTCTGCTAAAATATCTCTTGTTGTCCACTCTATTTACAGTGTATTTTATGTTGAAATATCAAGTGTTGTCCACTTTATTTGCAGCCCATTTTCTATTAAAATATTTATTGTTGTCCACTCTATTTGCAGCCCATTTTTTGTTGAAATATCATTTCTTGTTCCTTCTACTTGCTGCTCATATTCTGCTAAAATATCTCTTTTCTTTTGCAGCTGAAATATCTCATTACTGTTGAAATATCTCTCGTTGTCCCTTTCTATTTGTTCCTCAAATTTTGAGCAGATCAAGATGTCTTCCTCCTACTTTAAAAATAAAGAAAAGTTGGTTGATGCTTCAAACTTCTTCTCTTGGAAGGCCAGATTGAATATTACTCTTGAGGAACATGATGCTCTGGAGTATGTTGAAGGAGAAATAGCAGAACCAGTTGAAAACTCCAATGTTGCTATCAAGGCCAGATAGAAGAAATGAGAAGTCAAGGCTAAAAAGATTATCCTTGATTCTCTTGGAGACCATCTCATAACTTGTGTCTCCAACCTAAAGAAAGCCAAAGAAATGTATGACAAGCTAATTGGAATGTATTGAGTGGACAACTTGAGTCAAATTCTTGCTCTGAAGAATCAGTTCAAGGATATTAAGATGAACAGAGGAGAGACCATTCAAGCATACTTCATGAGGAAATCAAAAATCAAAAATTAGTTGTCAACTTCTAGAGAAGTTGTTTCTGATAAAGAGCTAGTGTTGATTATGCTTGGAGGTCTTCCTTCTTCTTGTGAAACTTTTATTACTACCATCAGTAATAATGACAAGTTTCCTACATTTGATGATTTTTTGAGAAAGTGCAGCCCAAAAGAGACAAAAATGATTTCTAGAGAAAGAATTCCCAAGCATGAGGAAGGAGAACCTTTGTTGTCCAAGGCAAGAAGAAGAAAGGAAGAAGAGACATCACTATTCGTAAAAGCCTACTCCCAAAATTTCCTCTAAATGGAACAAAGACTTATCAAAATTCCAATGCTACAATGTCATAAGAATGGCCACTATGTTTGTGATTGTCCAGAAAACAAAAGAGCACCAAGATCCAACTTCAACAACTTCCAACAAATATGATTACAGAAGAAGAAGAGAAGCTCCTTCTACTCGTAAAGAGAGCTTTCGTTCTTCAAGGAATCCAAGATATGATAACAATGCAACTGATACACAATCTGAATATTTTCTTGTTTCTCCATTTTCTAGTTCCTCTCCTGCAGATTCTTGTGACAGTTGGTTTGTGGATAGTGGTGCCTCAAGGCATTTTACTAGCTATAAAGAAGTGCTTTTTAATCTAGTTGATAAGGAGACCGATTTGAAAATCATTTTTGGAGACAACATTACATATCCTATAAAGGGATCTACTTTTGTTTCCTTTCATCTGGATCATGGTAAAACCTTATCTCTTCAAGAAGTTTTGTATGTACCTGGTCTAAAAAGGAATCTTATTTCTATTTTTGCTTTAGAAGATCAAGGAATGAAAGTTGTTTTCATAAATGGTAAAGTTCTCTCTTGGTCGATGAGATCTAGCATGAGAGATGCCTTCACTCTGGGATCAAGATGTGAAGGTCTATATAAAGTCAATGGAAGACCTATTCATGCATTGATCGATGATAGCAATCATCGAAGTGAACTTTGACACCGAAGGTTTGCTCATTTGCACTATAAAGCATTACTTCATGTGAGAAAGATGGTTTCCAGAATGTCAGAGATTAGACCTGATCATAATGGAGTTTGCCAAGGGTGCACTAGTGGGAAGCAAGTAAAGTAAACATTCCTTTTGAGCAAAAGTGTAACCAATCAAGTACTTCATCTTGTACATTTTGATTTATGTGGACCAATGCTTATAACTTCTCTTGGTGGCTACTTGTATTATATAATCTTTGTGGATGATTTTTTATCGCAAGACATGGATCTACTTTTTTGAAAAATAAAAGTCAAGAATTTAACATGTTTAAAGATTACAAAGTTTTGGTCGAAAAACAAACGGGAAAACAAATCAAAATCTTCATATCTGACAATGGAAGAAAGTTCACTTCAAATGATTACATTTACTTCAGCAAAGAAGTTGGAATCAGGAAAGGGACCACAGTATTGTATAACCCGAAACAAATTGATGTGGTAGAGATAAAGAATAGAACTATCATGGAAGCAGTGAAAGCTATGTTGCATGATCAAAAACTACCAAAGTTTCTATGGGGAGAAGTTGCTAACCCAATTGTCTATGTTCAAAATAGATCTCCTCATTGTGCCCTGAACAACAAGACTCCGAAAGAAGTCTTCTCTGGTGAAATAAACCCGAGGTTGGGCACTTGAGGATCTTTGGCTTCCCTGTCTACTTCCACGTGCGAAAAGAAAAGAGAAACAAGTCAGAAACTTCAAGTAAGAAAGGTACATTTGTTGGCTATGAAAATTCTAAACCTTACAGAATATATGTACCTGGACAAGGAAATATAGAGTTTAGCAAAGATGTAACGTTTGATGAAGACGCAACTCTTAGAAAGGCAAGAGATACTCCTCTTCCTCCTACTAATGTTGATAGTCAAGATGATGCATTTGAGATACAAGAAAATTTTGGGCCTGAAACTAATGTTGTTGATGAACCCATGGAGCCCATGGATCCTTTGGATCCTCCTCCATGTGATCCTCCTGCTAAACAGATACTTTTATGGCATTGTGACACCCTTCAAGATGTTGATAAACATGATGCTCCCAGAAGAACCTTCATAGATAGCAGGAAACCATGTCAGTTCCAAGGATATGTTGTAGCCATTAGTAACATTAGTCAAACTGAACCATGCACTTTTGAAGAAGATGTGAAGGCTCAAGTGTGGAAAGATGCAATGGCTGAAGAATATGAGTCCATCATTCATAATGATGTAAGGTAAGTGGTTCCAAGACACTAAAGTAAATCTGTTGTGTCTTCTAAATGGTTGTATAAAATTAAACATGGTGTTGATGGCAGTATTGAAAAATATAAAGCTAGATTGTGGCCAGAAGGTTCTCTCAGAAAGAGGGAATAGACTATGATGAAATCTTTGCACCTGTTGCCCGTTATACAATCATCTGATCTATTATGGCTTTAGTTGCTAGCCAAGGATGGTCCCTTCATCAAATGGATGTGAAGACTGCTTTTCTGCATGGCTTCCTCAAGGAAGAAGTATTTGTGGAGCAACCACAAAGGTTTGAAGTACATGACCGTAAATCTCATGTGTGTAGGCTAAAGAAAGCCCTCTACGGTTTGAAGAAAGCTCCAGGAGCTTGGTATGCCCGCATTGATAGCTTCTTGATGAAGCTTGGTTTTACTAGAAGTAATGTTGATCCAAATATTTACTTCAAGACAATCCCAGGTATACTTTTGATTTTGGTATTATATGTTGATGATTTATTTTTTACTAATGGTGAACCTCTTATCCCTCCAGTGTAAGAGGGAGTTAGCTTCTAAATTTGAAATGAAAGTTCTTTATTTGATGCACTACTTTTTCGTTCTTGAAGTATGGCAGAAACTTGGTGAGATATTCCTTTCTCAAGGAAAATATGTTGTCAAGGAGATGAACTTCAAGAAGCTATGTGGTGAAGTTGCAGGTCCCGATTTGGCAAATCCTTTTGAGTATCAACAGCTAATTGGGGCACTGATGTTCTTAGTGGACACTAGACTGAACATATGTTTTGCAATCAATACTCTGAGCCAATATATGATTAAACCATCTCATGCACACTGGATTGTTGCAAAGCGCGTGCTGAAATACCTGCATGGGACCATCAATCTTGGATTGAAATATATTTCCAGAGATGTAAAACCACTCGGGTACTCTGATGTTGATTGGTCTGGTAACTCTACTAACAGAAAAAGCACATCTGGGTATTGCTTCAGCTTAGGGTTTGTCATGATATCTTGGATGAGCAAGCAAAAGTTTCTAGCCTTCAGCACGGCTGACGCTAAGTACATTGTTGCTAGCATGGCTAGTTGTGATGCAATATGGTTGTGGAAGCTCTTTGAGGAGTTGTTTGAGCATGTTTTGGACACAACAGTCATTTACTGTGGCAATAAGAGTGGGATTAGACTTTCGAAAAATCTAGTGTTCCATGGTCCAAGCATATTAAGATCAAATATCGCTACATCTGGCATCTGGTGCAAAGAGGAGCAATAAGACTCCATCATATAGCAACTAATGAGCAAATCGTCAACATTCTTACCTAGCCTTTTCCAAAAGGAGAGTTCTTGGTTTTCTGACAGATGTGACCCTTCATAGAGAGGGTGGTCATAGATGATGAGCCTTGGTTGTGCGAGATCATTGTCATGTGTTGTCTTGCATATCATCCATCTCTAGATTGTGTTTTATACTCTTGAGCATCGCTTCCTCATGTCTCTAACTTCATCAAATTGTTGTCTCTCTACCTTAGATTTCCAATGCAGACAATCAACCAATTTATTTGGTGAATTCTCTTCCCAAAAATTGCCAATCCTTTCCCAAGAAACATGAATTGCTTTGGAACCAACTAATATGAAATTTAATGTGCATGTGGTCCTCATACTCACAGATTAGCTATTAGAAGTGCTATTTACTTGTGGCTTAATGAACTTTGCAAGATGTTATGGAACTGTAATTCCTTCTTCACATGATTTTCTTTTTCTTAGGTGACAGAACTAGAATTCAGACAATAAATGAAGATTAGACCACAACATAGTGTGGAATTTTGCCACTTTTTCCCTTTTTGGTTGATTTACTAAGTCAATGATCCCTGCCAGTTTTTTACCAATGTCAAGTTTTGTGATATTTTATACACAACAATTTTGTGGTTGGACTGAAATATCAACTGACATAGAAATCAACAAACATTCCCAACTAGGAAAATCAATTCTACCACTAACCACTTGCACAAAAACTCCCACTACTTCTGAAACCCATTCAAGGTTGTTCTCGCAAGCTCTTCGTCCTCGACCTTCTCTTTGTAATGATCCAACAAGGAAATATCAGTGATATACAAAGCAAAATACCATACAACACTAAAATATTTAAACAACTATCAAACAACCATAATTGACACCGGAACTGCACCAAAATTTAGCGATTTTATTATATATGGAGAAAAGTACAACGGATGAAATGTGTGCACCTGGGCTTGCCAAAGCAAGCTAAACAATCCCAGGTGAGAAAGATGCTACCCAGATGAAGAACAAAGGCTTCTCCTCAATGTTCTGTGTTGGCTCTGTAAATTCTGCAATTGTTAGTTGGAAGAAACCCCTATTTGAGCTTCCAAAAATGCTCAAAAAATTCCGCCAAATTAATCTTGTGCTCTCCACCAAAAACCCAGAAAGGGTTTGTGCAAATTTTAGAACCACCCAGGACCCAAAATTTAAGCTCACTTCTCAAGTTCCCCTAATTGGTTGCCAAATAACCCTATTGTTTCGAGGTATTAAAACTCCTCTAAAACCTCTACAAAATTAGGAGCATATTCCCTGACCCCTAACTGACAAAACCAATAAAGGAATTGGGTTAATTCCGACCTCCCAGAATTACCCGATTTTGGTGATACGCCCTTCCTGGCAGAAATTGTGCCCCCCCACACTTCAGCTGCTAGATTTGGCACTTGGTTCTCTTCAATCCACTGTAGAACTACCCTGGAAATTACCTCCGAAGAGGTGAGTGGATTTCCTTCCCAAAAACCCACACAAGCATGAAGTATTCAGCCCCACAAATTGTACCCAGTGTCACTACTGCGCAGGCCCTAGCGAGGCATATTTGGCCCTCACAAAAGTTTCCTTGAAAAATATCCACAAATGCTAGTCGAACCTGAGGGAAATTTATGCTAAATTCTTAGGCCATGTTGACCACTGCAGTATACCCCCTTTTTTTCCACAAAAGGGATAGCGCCTGATCGATGTGTACGTGCCATTTAACTATCATCATCAACCTAATTTCCAAGATGTTATAATGTAAACCCATTCTGAATGTATATGATGTAAATAATCTCAATAGATCTGTATCATGTATGTAACAACCTAGGTAAACCTATTTTTCTAGTGACGATCTACATTTTGGGAGTATTTTTGTCTCACTGATCCATTCTCGGATGGTTGGCAAAGTTTTCCTCCAGTCTAACCCCAAAGCTCGACTGGATTTTGTCGCTATGATCTTAGGTGAGTCCTAGCGTTCTAGGTCGAGTCTATGTAAAAATGACTTGGTAATAATCCTAACTATTTGGTTAGGTTATTTTATTACAAATTGCTTAGTCTGCTAGATTATATTTGTGTCGCATAATGGGTAGTCTGTGAGGGTCTATTATAAATGGATTTTCCCCCTTATGATGTAAAAGGTATGAAAATCATGATGTAAAGTGTCTTGAGGGCTGGAAAAATAATTTATCCTCTCATAGGTGAATTAATTAAATTTTCTAGCCAAAAAATTAATTAAAATCCTAAGCCAGAAATTTAATTAATTCTAGGTTCTAGGTAAATTTAAATTCTCCAAAGGCAAAATTCGTCAGTCCTAAAAAAATAAATTTTAAAAAGTCCCTAGACTAAGGTAAATGAATTATTTTATCAAATTTTAAACCTTTGATCCCTGGGGTTAAGTCAAAGTCTAATTTTTTGGGAAATTAACTCAAAAAAAAATTTGAGTTAATTAAATGCATTTAATTAAAATTTTTAATTTCCCCAAGTATTTAAATATTTCGACAAATGAGATTAAAAGAAATTTTAATCTTCATCAACGGTCGAGATTGCTTTAATGAGGATCACTCGAACTAGCCGTTGGAGGATGTATCTTTAAATAGGAAATCATTTGTCAATTGGTCCATCTCATCTTTGAGTTGTGTGCTAAGCAAAAAGCTCTTGTGTAATCGTTTTCTGGATAATAAAGGAAGACTTTGGGGTTAAATTTTATTCGTGTTACTCTTCATGGGAATATTGTAAGATGTGTTGTTTTCATGTATAAATTTTTCTAAATCCATTGATGATAGCTTTTGAAGAGTGATTTGAATACATGTATCTTGGTCAGTCACTAGGGTTTGAATAATATTCTACATTTTGAACATAATAGCAGGCATCTCTATTTGTCTTTATTATTATTTTTTCGTTATATTTTGATGGTTGGATTGAGTTTTGCAGGGAAATGTTGATTGTAGATCCTCAGGCATTAGGAGAAGTTTTCAGTTGCACCAGCGAACTCTCGATCCGTATTTTCTGAAGAGCCCAGCGAAATTTATCCCGGGCTTATCATAAGAATTTTGCTTTATTAATGCATGAGGGTTTCGAGTTAGCACCTTTTAAATTTAAAAAAAAAATAATTTACGTGCAACATAATGGTTGATCTGGCTGATTAGAGCCTGCAGTTTGTAAATTTTGTAATTATTTTTCTAACAATGGTTTTTCTGGGTTTTAGTTTTTATCAGTGTATATATCGTTTGGGTGTTTTCTTGTTGTCGTGCAGCTACAGATCTAAGGAAGCAATTTGTGTGTAGTCCAAATCTAGGCCCTAGAGGGTAAGATCTGGATATCTGAGGTTTATTCACATAATTTTCCAGGGATATTATTCAAACGTTTGTCGTCCAAGGGTTTAAAATTTCTTGGATCTAGAAATTTTCATAGGGGTTTCAGGGATGACTCTGAAGCAAAAGGATTTAACATTTTAATCAGAATTTCTGGAAATATTTTAAAGGGTTTTCTAGCTACCATTTATCCGAGTTTTCTGATCTACTGGCTTGGTTTTCGACTCGCTGCAAAATTTTGAAAAAAAATAGAGAAAACCCTTTCTTTTCATCCCTCTGTTGTTGCCTGCGCTTTCCATTTGCTACCCAAGATTCCTGCTCTTCTGCGTCCCTCAAACCCTCCTCACAGTCCTGCCATCCTACTCACAGCTCCAACATTGTAGCTCCATCGCCCACGCAGCCTTTTTCCAGCTCTCACCTATTCGAGCTCCTCTACCACCTTTGTTGCACCTACAAAAAATTGCGTTGTACTTTATTCTCTTCCGCTGACCATCAAAACCTGCTCTCTTTAATTCTCATTTCCCTACCATTCCTCTGCTTGCATTTTCTTCGTGGCTCCCTCTTGCAAAACTTCAAAGCTGCCATTATTTCCAAACCAGCAGCCATCCTTTCTCCTCTCCTCTTCAGAACCCGCAGATCCTCTCATCGAGCTGCCTATCTCGCTGCTCCATTTTTGCACTCTCTCGCTGCTTGACTTCCCTAACACACAGCTCCATCTCCTCTCTTGTAGTTGGCATCGAAACCCCTCGAGCATCCTTCCTGCAAATAAGCCCTTGCCTTTTCCTCTCTTCATTTCTTTTCGATTTAGCCTTTTTTTTAACTTTATCCTTTGTTATTTCGTTAGGGTTAGATTAGTTTTCTTTTTTTTTTATAACTTTGACTTAGATTTGTCTTTTAATTTTTCAAATTCAATTTCTTATTTACTTTTTATTTTGATATAATTTTGTTTTTTGTTTTTAATCCTAGGTTTGTTTTATTTTGATTTTAATTTTTTCGCTTTTTTGGTTTTGTTTTTACAATTTTTATTTAATTTTATTTTTTTATATTTTTTTTCATGTAAAAGCATTTAAAGCATCAAAAAATCTAAAAATAAAAATAAAAGAAAAAAACATTTACGTGACTTTAAAATTCCTAAAAGAACTAAATCAAAGGAGGATTTTTGCTTTCACATTAAAAATTTTAATGTGGCCTATGGCCCATTAAAATTTCAATTTATTAACCCTTTTGATTTGTTTTACTTTTGTCAAATTAAAAATTTAATTTCTTCATTTACCACATTAAATTGATTGCCTAAGGGATAATTAACATTCAAATTTAAAGTTCCTTGGTGTCATTGGTGTTAAGTGTAAAATTTTAATTTTTGTGGTATTGATTTCTCTATTGGAAAGTGCGATTAATGTTTTAAAAATCATATTGCCTATAGGAGAAAGATAAATTCTTCTGAGATCTGGGATTTAATTGCTAGAAACTCTTGCATGATAATGTGTTGGACGTTGACATTTAATCATTCATGGTCGTAACTAATTGTCACATTTATAAATTGCTCTGGATAACTTGTTTTTTATTTAGTCTATGGTTAATTGAATATAAAAGCACTGGTCTATTATCATTTCTATCTTGTAATTGTGTCTTGGTCGTATTAGTGTTTGATCTATTCATCTCAGTGAACCAAGACTCATTTACATTCGTCAAGTTGTCCATCTTTAAGTCTCCTAGAGCCTGTGTTTCACAGGCTATCCTCATTCATTCACCCCAGGGACTACCCCACCTTGCCTTGTGTAGGAGAGAGTCTAAACAGAGTGAGTAAGGATTATAGTGACAGCCCTTACTCTGAGCATTGTAACTTGTCATAGTGCCTAGACACTTTGTGCGACAACAGGCCAGAATACCCCTTTTCTCTACCCCAACTCAGTGGTATGATTTTGATCCTGTGTCCTCCCTAGATATTGAACTGGCTAAGAAATAGGGTGAAAGGTACCACAATTTCCAGCAGATTTACCTCCCACTGAGTTCAAAAATTCCTCCTTAGTGTGGCACTCAAAGTCCACTGAAAGGCAGGTTGGAATTCCCGCTTGGGAATTCCTTGTGCTAAACAACACGGGTTGTCTTGGCTAAACAACTCAAGAGAACTAGAGTTGATTTGTAAAAATGATCAAAGATGCCAAATGGAGGCCCCCAAGCTCTATTTATAATTGTTGGCCCTCTCTCCCTTAGTAGTCCCCGCCTTCCACTAATTTGCACCCCTTCCTTTCTCTCTCTCTTCTCACTAGCGCAAATTGCCACTTGGGTTGAAAATCTCTCCTTCTGGTCCCCACTCTCCACTAAACCTATGATTTCCCTTTTTCCTCCTAAGTTCCAATGTCGGAATTGCCTCCTCGTCCAAAAATCGTCTCTAATGCGGAAAATCAAAATTGGGGATATTACAGTCCTCCCCATCAAAAATTGCTTGTCCACAAGTAATGTCTGAATAAGTGCCCCCTCCAACTGTTGATCACCACGATCACCATCAATAATACTAATGTCCCAAATGTGCCACTAAGTCATCCCCGATCTCTGCACTATTTGGTCATGAAGGAATCCCTCGATACCCAAATCCCAAGCCATCCTAATGATTGTGAAGCACCCCTTGCTCCCCTCACTTTCCAACAAGGAATAGGTACCAGAATTCCTCTGCATACTATCAATAAGTAAAACATTATGATAATGTATGACTCTGTTCGACTCCCCCTGAAACCGCCTTGATGAGTAGTCCACCTCATGCACTCCAAGAGTAAACTCCTGAAGATACAATCCAATCCCCGTGGGGATGAAATCTCTCCCGTGTCGGCTTCCCTTGATATCCTCCTGCTGACCAACCTGCCATGCTAATGAAGTCCCCCATGACATCAACAAGTCACAAGATCCCAATGGAAGATCTAAATGATCTCCCCCTGTGGTAGCCAGCTCATCCCTCAAGGTCGTTGAGTTGTCCAATACTATGATGCCTGGTTCCCATGATAGCCTCAAAAGGGTGCCACCATGTTGTCGTTGCACCACTCTGGCTTTGATGGGTTTCCCATCGTGAGCACATTGTATCCTCCTCTCCTGAAACCTAGTGGTGAAATATCGACAAAGAGCAAGCTCATCATGCCCAGGTATCTCTATGATGTCCATATCTACTCATCCATCGCTAATCCCGATACTAAGCAACAACTGGAAAAACCTGACTCGCCATACAATGGAGGCCTCAGTGACCTCCCATGAGTCAACCCCAAAGTGAGCTAGATCACCCTCTACCATGACACTGCTCATCACAAAATAGAGTGACCTGTCAGCCAACTGAATCCTCGGACCCCATAACCAAATCTGTTGTGACATAATCCTAATGACTGTCGAAACCCTCATGTTCCACATCTCTACTCCCTGCATGTAATCAATATATAGGTTCCACATATCATGAATCAATTTGGTGTACTCAAAACTGCCTTGTGCCTGCCATACCACATCGTGAAACCTGCGATCCTGCCTCCTGAAAGCACAACTCGATACTACATGGAGCCTAAACATCCACCCACAAGAGAGGTCATCCACCTACTGTATATATTCCCATGACAACACTGAGTGCCTCGCCCTAAATGTGTTGTGTATCCCCTTAAGTGTGAACTCAAGGGCAAAACATATGCTACTATTGCAACAACCCATGCACTCCCCAAACCTATACCTGCCAGCTCGTTCCAGTATCGCTCATCTGCGTCCCTGTTGATCCTGAGTGAACTACACCCAAAGGTATGTCTAGTGTCTCTATCCATAAGTCTCCCTAGAGGCAACACTCCAAGACCCTGTTGTGCGATGCCATATGCCTTTGCATACCACTGAGCATCCTTGTACTCCCCAACATGTCACAATACATCGTGGCCTACCCATGTACACCGCTGGATACCCCCCGCTATTGTTGACCTATCCTGTATCACCTTGTGTCCTACCTGTGTCACTGTACCTGAAACTCCCTGCAAGTACTCAATGCGATGCGAGTCACTCCTACTCCATAGTGTAAACTGACATGCTACAGCACACGACCATGTATCTCCATGCTCATCTGCAGGCCATTGCTCCTCCCCACATAGCCCTACACACCACTGGATGTTATGGCCTAAAATGGGGTCTGTACGCATCAATATACATCCCTCTACATAACATTGGACCCTACGACATAACTCTATGTAGTCGTGTGTACCACTGCCCATTGTCGTACCACCCTGTAACATACAATATCTTGCATGTGCCAAAGTATCCACCACTCTGCTAGTAAACCCTCCATGATGTGGGTTACATCTCCCCATCTACCCTGAAAGACCTGAGTGGCCCGACTCCTCACATGCCAACAGGGATGACACTACTGTGCCTATCCTCAGTAGCTTTGGTGTCCAATATACTAATGAGAGAGCACTATATCCATGTAATGCCTTGTTTGGTGGCCTATCGATGCCACCTCCTTCTACCAACTCCTGCTAGAGTAGGCTAATCACCCTATGACTCCACGCACAGTCAATATGCCAAGACAAATCATGAAATTTGTTTGTTCCCCTGTCGACCCATCCTCTCACTAGTGTTGTCCGAGGCTCTGACAGATATATCTAAAAATGTGTGTGTGCCCAAACATCAGATCCATCACGCGGCCACTACCCTCACCTACTAGCTCTATGATGTGATGAGAAATCCCACCTGATCCCAACAATAATTTGGCTCTCGTGTACATCTAGTAATCCATGGCCTCTGCATAAATGTGGCCATGGATGCATCCAATCACCTAGCCTGCTCCATTGGGTACTAGCTCAGTGCCTCTCGCCCTCCAATCCCAAAGGAGGGATCAAATGTAAAATCCCCTATGGAAGGAACAAGCCCTCCAAGCTAATGTGATGTCATGCTCACCTCATCTCGCTCGGTCCTGCTAACCTGGGCATCCCCTCGAGTATGTCTAAACAACTCTGCCTCCCTCAATCCAATGCATAGGTGGGCTAATAACGTTGTAGATCTCGTCATTGTACCTCTGAAGCAAACTGTGTTGAAATCCCAATGTGTGGCCTCTATGTTGCCCCTCATCAATGGCTAGCCCAAAGGATGGTTGCACATCCTCCTCCATCCTGGACTCAACATGAGCCTCCAACTGCTCCTCCATAGACAACCCAAGACGCAAAACCTGCTCACCAATCAGATGCAAGTGACTGTCGTCTGGCAACTCTGTCATAGATTTGGATGCCTCTGTACCTATCGGCTCCTCAACAATGGTGAAGATATCTCCCAACACCTCATCAACCTGTGGTGCGATGCTATCACCTGAGAAATCGGTCACAACCCTAGATATCTCATCAATGGATACCTCAACAACGGATGGCATCTCACCAACAAGTGTATGCTCAGCTGTCTCCTTGCTAACCATGGCCCCTTCAACTGCTCTTTCATCTTTTGCTTTAATCCTCCTCATCATCCCTGCATAATTCCACTGAATTCCCATTGATGTGTGCATGTCTCTTAGTTCACAAAACTCCCAAAAAGAGAGGGACGCTCGAATGCCATGTCCCAATGATTGATATGACCTCCAATTTGCTACCAATAACTCCACATCAATCGCAATCATGTCTTTCCATCTTAATGCATTATCCACAATTTTGGGCATAGCGGATTTGTTGTATAATTGAGAATGGTCTTAATTCCCAATTGTTGTATGAATCAGTCGCTTCCCCACATCAACCATCATTTGTTGCATCCTAATCACCTCATTCAAGGTTACTGGCATGTTGTTTGATTTTAGCCTTTCTTTGGATCCCATGATTTCTCAGCACTTTTTTATTCTAATCGTGTCATAGAATGAAGGGTTTCCCACAGGTTGAGCCAAGATTGTGGCTCTGATACCACTGGAATGATCCAAAAAGGAAATAGCAGCGATATACAAAGCAAAATACCATAAACCACTAAAATATTTAAACAACAATCAAACACCTATAATTTACACTGGAACTAAACCAAAATTCAGCCATTTTATTATATATGGAGAAGAGTACAATGGATGAAATGCGTGCACCTGGGCTTGCCAAAGCAAGCTAAACAATCCCAAGTGAGAATGATGCTACCTAGATGAAGAGGAATGCTTCTCCTCAATGTTTGGAAAAAACCCCTGTTTGAGCCTCCAAAAATGCTCAAAAAATTCAGCCAAATTAATCTTGAGCTCTCCACCAAAAACATAGAAAAAACCGAAAAAGAGTTTGGGCAAATTTTACCAACCACCCAGGACCCAAAATTTAAGCTCACTTATCCTAATCGGCTACCAAATAATCCTATTGTTTTAGGGTACAAAAACTCCTCTAAAAATTCTACAAAGTTAGGAGCAAATTCCCTTACCCCTAACCGACAAAACCCATAAAGGAATTGGGCTAATTCCGTCCTCCCGAAATTACCCAATTTCGGTGCTACGCCCTCCTGGCAAAAATTGTGTCCCCCACACTTCGGCTGCTAGATTTGGCACTTGGTTCTCCTCAATCTGCTATAGAACTTCCCTGGAAATTACCATCGAAGAGCTGAGTGGATTTCCTTCCCAAAAACCCACAAAGCATGAAGTATTCAACCCCATGAATTTTACCCAGTGTCACTACTACGCAGGCCCTATAGTGGCATATTTGGATCTCACAAAAGCTGCAACTTCCAACCCTGAAAAATATCCACAAACGCTAGTCCAACCTGAAGGAAATTTCTGCTAAATTCTCAAGCCAAAATACCCCTTTTCTATGCCCCAACTCAGTGGTATGATTTTGAACCCTGCATCCTCCCTAGAAATCGAACTAGCTGAGAAATGGGTTGAAAGGTACCACAATTTCCAACAGATTTACCTCCCACTGAGTTCAGAAATTCCTCCTTAGGGTGGCACTCAAAATCCACCAAAAAGGAGGTTGGAATTCCCGCTTGGGAATTCCTTGTGCTAAACAACATGGGTTGTCTTGGCTAAACAACTCAAGAGAACTAGAGTTGATTTGCAAAAATCATCAAAGATGCCAAATGGAAGTGCCCAAGCTCTATTTATAATTGTTGGCCCTCTCTCCCTTTGTAGTCCCCACCCTCCACTAATTCACACGCCTTCCTTTCTCTCTCTCTTCTCACTAGTGTGAAGTGCCACTTTGGTCAAATTTCTCTCCTTGTGGTCCCCACTCTCCACTAAAGTTGTGATTTCCCTTTTTCCTCCTAAGTCCCAATGCCGGAATTGCCTCCTCTTCCAAAAATCGTCTATAGTGCAGAAAATCAAAATTGGGGATATTACACTCTCCAATATTTGCTAGCTCATCTTTGACAATCCTGACACGAGTGAGATAACTGACAATGTTTTCTCACTTATTTTGTCTAGTGCATCGGAGCTTCTCTCTTAGGATCATTTTTTGATTCATATTTTTATCCTAGAAAAGTTTGTTGATGGCATACGACATCTTCTTGGTTGTATGTTCTTCCGCTAAATGTGGAACTGTGTGGTCCTTGACCCCATATAGAATAATATGCATGGCCTTGGCATCATCATTCCAATACTCATGCAACATGATAGGATTTGTTGGTACAACAATATGTGTCATAGCAAACTCTTTCAATCCATGCTCTTCTAAAATAAGAAGGCACCAAATTCTCCAAACACCAAAGTTAGATGCACCATCCAACCTATCTTGATCCCTCGATCCTTTTGAAGTCATTGTTGAAGCAATTGAGAGAAAATAAAAAATAATCTCTTCTACCAACTAACAAAAGTACTTGGAAAACCTCACGTTCTCCCTCTACAAATGATATAGGTTGATACTAGGCAACTAGCACTTCCTCTGTGAACTCGCATTGTCCACTGAAACTGCGCATTGGCCCTCCTAGAAACTCGCACTGCCTTAGGGGAACCACTCTGACGAATTTCTCTACCTCTAGTAACTAGAGAAAACCGATCAGGCAACTGGCAAATGAAATTGTCTACGACAACACGCATTGGTAAATTGGCAATTCACACTAGTTATTTTGGCCTCCTTGCACAAAATAACACTGGTAAAATTCCTCCAAGTAATTATGGAAATCAATCTAGGTATTAAACCCTTGACTTCCTCTTCTAAATTCCTACGATGATGTACTCCAGTAAACCCTTGGGCTTTAGATCTGCTCTTATACAATGTGAAAATTTCTAGTTATTATTCTCTTATCTTTAAACAGATTATTTGTCCCAACAAACTATTTATTGCAAATAACTAATAAAACAAAACTGCAAAATTTCACCAACTAAATAAACTCTAAAAACTCTAAAAAGAAAGCCAATCAGAAATTGGACACAATATTTTCAAACAAAAGGTCCCCGGAAAAACCCCAAAGGGAGAGCCAATTCTTTAGATTTGAGAGTTTTATTATAATCTTTAGCAAATTTTGCAATTAATAAATATTACAGCTACTTGTCAAACCATGGCAAAGCTCCAACAAAAATATTACTTCACCTCCACAAGGTTGATTTTGTTGAAATGTGTAACTAGGTTCGGTCTTCATAAATATCAAATGTACTTTTGATTCTTGTATATTGTAAAAAAAGAAAGAAAATTTATAATTGTTATTTTTGTAGCATGGGTTTCATGCTCAAAGTCTTTTATTTAGAAGTCAAGCACCCATTGAATGCTTGTAGGATTTGTCCTAGGGTCAAGAAGTCAAAAGATTCATTGTCATATGAAGAAGACCCCATCGAGCACATTGTAACTTGTAAAAAAGAATTATTTTTGTATTTAAAAGTGTCAAAATACCCTCCAAGACCAAGTCAGCCTCGCAGCTAGGAAGTTGGCCTCATTAGGGCATGTCGTCCTCCTTGGAAACTTATATATAAGAGGGAACTCGACCTCCTATGGACACCCACTCATCTTCTCATCATCTAAGAGACGGCTTAAATGGAGAAGCGAAAGAAGCCTAGCAAAGGAAAGAAGAAGGACGAAGGACAAAAGTTTGGGCTCTCTCTCTCTCTCTCTCTCTCTCTCTCTCATGCAAAAAGGGAAGGTTGGGGTTTCACTACTACAAGATCGAAGTTAAGGAAATTGCCAAAAGAAGTTCGAGGTAAGGTCTATTAGATCACCCACAAACCCTAGAAGAAGGGGAAACTCAAGCGAAGCCTTGAAATTGCTCACACGTTACTAGGGTCGAAAATTTCAGACTTGTAGTGGAGGCCAAAATTTCGTAGCTTGGGGTCGAAGTTCTGCAGTTGGATGAGATTTGACTGGGCTTGACTTGGACAAAGGAAGCACATCATCAAGGAGGTCAAACTTGGTTTTAGAAGGGTATTGGTCTTGGTCTAGAGGTCTTGGAATTTGTCATTTAAAGAATCTATAAGAAGAGAAGAGATTTGTGAGTTTTCCTCTCAAGTGGAGAGGTTTTGGCCCTGGTTTGCAGCCTATATCCTGTGTTCTTGTGTATTGTTGATCTTCTTTTAGTAGTTGTTTGATGATAAGAGCAACATAATAATAAGAGAAGAAGCTAATAATCTAGAAAATTAAAAATACATCACAAGCACTTATCAAGTTGAAGAGAAATCATCTTTGTTGCAGCCCTTTAGATTTCTCAACAAATCTGACCACAAGAAGGCTTACGGCCTCCCTCTGCAACCTGACACAACCTTTCCTGCAATTCACACTGCTACTCCTGCAATCTATTGTGAATTCCCACAATCTGCCTTTTCTTGCAATTGCACTAATTTCCTGCAATTCGCTTTGCAACAAGAAATCTCGATCTCCTAACTGGAAACTCATACGGCCTCTCCTGGCAATCTCATACGACCTCTCCTGGCAATCTCAGCCTCTCGTTCTGCAAAATAACTCTAGGATAATTCCTCCTCCAGTTCTTGGAAACTGGAAGAATACTGATGAAAGAAAACTCTAAAAATATTTACTGCTTCAACTGGCTACTAAAACCCTCACTGGTGTCAAATCCCCACGCTATCACTGTGCCCTATTCACTGCAATGGATTGATCTCCAAGACTGCCTATCGATTTCGTTTATAATCTCTCATTGAAAAATCGATGGCTAAGATTTAGATCTGAAATGATCTAATAGATGGCTAAGATCACTTTGAAACTTTAATATACGTATTTAGAGGAAAATCACTTTGAAACTTTATGATAAGTCTCTAGAGGAAAATATGTCTCAATCATTACTAACTAATTAATCTATTTCCCTAAGTTAAAACTTAGTAAAATAATTAAAATTTGATTAATGAATTTAATTAAGACACTTCACTGTATAAAATAAACTAAGCTTAGAGATATTTTCCACTCTTGTGTTCCTAGCCTCATTGACACCACTTGTGGCTAGAACAGCTGTCCGAGCTACATCAGCCAACAAGCCCCACTGAGTTGAAAGAGGCACCACCACAGTGCATATGCAATAAACAAGTTCTACCAGTCCTGGTTTTTTTTGGAAGCCATAAATATTTTGGTCTCAACTCTCACGTCAGTCAACAAATTTTCCTGTGAAAATTATCGGTTCACTTCTAGTGTCAGATATGATTTCAGTTTATTGGAGGTATGGAATTAGTTGTCTGGTGTAACAGATTACTCTTTATATCTCAGTTATAATATGTTTCATATAGAAGGGCAGTTTTATAAACCCTGTTTTGCTTGGTTTTCAAGGACAATCTGTGAGCACTGCTTCGGTTTGTACTAGAACTTTAAGCTCTCTGATGTCCATGTAACTCTCCGTTTTGAGAGTTTTATATATAAATTTAAAAAAAAAATAACAAAATACATGCACACAAACACACTGTTGTTTGAAGTTCTTGCATCTTGTATCATTTCCCTGTGTTAAGGCTTACAAACAGATAGCTTTTACATTTTCCATCCCCTGGTGCATGCATATTTCCAGGTACTCCTGTGACCAACTTCATTATACAAACATTACAAGAAGCAAGCTGTGTTAAAAGGAAAAATACAATTTAAAATTGCAAGATAAGCAGCATAGCTGAGTAAAAAAGATAGAGAATTAAAAATACAGCATGCTAACAAACATGGAAATATAAGTGCATTCATGAACATTCAAGATCATATTACATGCTATTTCTGAAATCATAAGAACAGACCTGTAGGAACTTTTGATCACTATTGGGCACTGCACAAGCCTCTACAAATTCAGAAGAATCGGGCCGACTATGTCCAGAATTCATTGCCTGCTTCTCAGCTCCATAAACATCAACCATCCCTTGTCCAAGTTCATGCATTCTTTCTGAATCGACAGGTATTTTCTTTCCTATGTTATCACTATCAGTTATAAACAGAGAATTATTTCTGCCTTCTTTGGTTGAAAATGAAGAATGGACTTGTTGATCCTGACTATTTACACTAGTATTTACTCTCTTGTCACTCCCAAAAAATGAGCAGTTCTGAAATGCATCTAAACTGCTAGCAATCAGCCCACTTAAACTGATACTAATATCTCCTGCAATCAAGTCCTGACCCTGTGTTCCAGAAGGGCGAATACCAATATCCAAGGACCCTAATGAATCAGCCTGATTGAAAGAAACAAAATTACTTTTCAGAGGATGTCATTTCAACAGATAATGTCTTTCACCATTTAAAATGCACAATTGAATCATGTCCACAAAATGATTGAAAAATATTAGTAGGGGATGTGAATACCCAATACAGTTCATTAGCTTGGTTTTCTTCTATTGGATGTGAACCCATTTTCAGGTCTTCTGTACAAGGTTCCTCCTCAGGGATTGAGGCACTTAGGGCAAACCTCTACACACAGAAAAAACACTTATAACAATCACTTAAGACTCGAAAAGAAAATAAACAATGCATCACAGGCCACTTTTTGAAGCTTTGTCTTGATTTCAACACTTTCTTCCTTTCAGAAACGAGTTTCCTAATTATAGATCAAAGAAATAAAGACACTGAAAGATAGTAATATTTGGTTAATGTCTCTGACACCTATAAAAAGGAGTGATATAATTGATATAACTGGACTAAAAATCTAATGAACCACAAAGGCTATTTGAAATTATAGGTACCTCCTGATAACTTGACTGCATAACAACTCTATTAACTGGCCCCAATTCTTGGACTGAGAAAGGAACTTTCTGGAACGCAAAAGCATCACGTGTTTCTTCACCATCCCAAATTGATGACTCAGAATGAGTAACGGGAATGTTAACTGCTTCTTGAGAATGTGGAACCTGTGCAGCAATAGCAGCATCAAAGGAATCCATATAATGTAGAAATGGTTGAGGACGGGCACCACTGTTGACAGAATGGCACTCGTAGCTGTTGCCATGCTCTGTGCGCGATGCCTCATTCAAAAGATCTCCAATGCTTATGTTGGTTAGACTGTCAACCCAATCCATTGTTGACAGTAATGCACCATTATTAGATTTCAACGTCTCCTGCACCAAATTTGAAGCTGACACTCAAACACTTGCAAAGATGTAGGAAAAATTACTAAATAACTCTACTACAAACAACTTGTCTCAAGACAAGAGCAGAATTTGTATTTGCATCCACTTAATAAAGAAACTGTGCAGAGAAAAAAGACCCCATTCTAACTTCATCATGCTTCCTAAATAGACAAACCAACTCTCCACTTCTGACATTGAAACTATCAAGCTTAAGAGTATAAATATAAGAGATTCTAAATCATAATCTGGAGTTTCCAATCCCATGTACTCTCTGTGATTTCTAGCACTATAAAAACAGAAAAGCTCCTCTCACATGCAACATCGAGGGATGTTCATTTTGGACAGCAACAAAGCATTCTATGTAACATTTTCAAGCATAGGGAGCAAACTTATTTACATGGGTCATAGGTGCATATCACTATCCTTGAGAGGGAAAACAGCAGGAAACATATCATGGGACCATTCCAGGATGTAATTTTAAGATTCGTTGATGTACCAATTTGATCTTTTACGTAATATAACCATCATTTTAAGAACAGTTGTATTAGAAATTGTTTATCTTCACATTCAATCAAATTTTTTTATGTTTTTTTACTGACAAATTGTGTTTCAACTCTCAAATTTGACACCTCCCTCTATTTCATTGTTTGACTTCGAAAAGCAACGATAGGTTTTGGCACTCACCTCTATTTTAATCATTTGATTTCAATAAGCAAGGTTTGATTTTGGCATTCCAAATGAAGCTTCTCTTCATCTTATTTTGACAGTAGTTCATCAACCTTTATTGTATCAACTTCCAGATTCTCACATTCTTTCTCACTTTATTGTTTGATTGAATGTTGCAAACATCAACAATAGAATAAAGAAAAGGAAAAAAGAATACTAGGAGGTCTTCAACTCAGGGTGTTGGAAAATCTGCAAAAATTGGAAATCTTACAAAATATAAAATTTATTAGAAAACTTCATTTTTTCATTGAATATAAATTAACATTGAATCATCACATTCCAACATAAATATGAAAAGATGTAACGATACCAAATGATGCATCAAACATTAACTATCAAGTCTAATGGTTGTCCATCCAAGACTCAAAACTGAATACACAATGCAAAATTAGATCAAATATATCATAAATGTATCTCATCATTGTGATGCCATTTATAATGATCAATCTACACATTGAATCCCTCGAGCCCTTTTGTAGGAAAAGGTAGTGGGTCGTCCTCTAGAAGGTCCTGGAGCCACAGTCAAACATCTACTGGAGGTTGTCTTAGTCTATAAAGCAGTACTGATGCTAACACCAAGCTCTTCTGGCTCTCAATCTCCTCCTCTAATGGCACCGGGTCCCGCTCCTAGTGCCCCTTGCTATTGCTCATCCTCAACAAACCCAGGATGAGCAACAGTAATTCAAATTGAACTTTCATTGTATTCAAGTCAAAACTAATCACCATCTTCCTTGTCCTGAGAGCATCCATCAGTGATGTCGCTTAAAAGAGATGGAACCTAACAATCACCTCGTCTTCAGATGCCCCATTTGCTACAAGATCCGGGGGAGTGTTCTATTGTCTTTAAAAGGATTCAGATGGGTCCCTCTTTCCATTCTTTCGATAGCCAAATCATATGTGCTTAGCTCCATTTAATAGGGAAAATTTCATTTTTGGAACACAAGATCTATGTGGTTCTCCCCATCTAGATTCTTCCAAGAGGACAACTTTTTTCTTCCCTATTATTCGGCTTCCTCAAAGCAGCAAACAATAATCAAAGATTCTGGTTTCTTTAGCTACTGGATCAATGATGCCCCAAATCTCTTCTTGACAACACCCCAACCAGCCAATTAGTCCTTTCAAGAGACTCTTCAGAGGCTGTTGTCCCAGACCCTAAGATATATGTCACAACACCAGCAGACAGTGTAATTTAGAGCTTCTTCCACCTAATATTCGGTGATAAGAGTGGTGGGGCACCTCAATCTAGGTCTCAACCTAGGATCCCTCCCAGGATTATACAACAAGCCCCCCCCCCCCCCTCCCCCAAAATCTTGTTTACAATCTGGATGACTTTCTGAAACAATGCATTGACCCCTTCACTTTCCATCTCAACCTCTAGTTCTAGTACCACTCGACATGCTCTCCTTTTCAGATGGAGTTTTCATTCATGTACTTATTTCATTTCATTTCTCTATCTTCTTTCCCTCTCAATCTAGCTACTAAGCTCTCTATGGATTTGTTCTTAAATCATATATCTTGTTGTATATAGTTTATATCTAGGAGTTGCTACAACACTCCCACTCTGTATGACACTGATGGTATTCTTTTAGTCCCATTGACTTACATTTGTGGTCATTCGTTGGAATTAATATAATTATGTTATCAGACCATTCAAATACCTTCTCCATAATAGGCTTCTTGATCTACACCAACCACTGAAGTATCTTCTCCTTAATAGGCTCCCTGATCTCCACTAACCCCTCAAACATGGTGGCAATGTCATCCAAGGTAATGGCATCTAGCATCGGATGTGTTCTAGCCATGAAAATTGGTGGAGGGGCTAAAGCACATGAGATCTCTAAGAACAGGAAATGGTTTGGGCAGATTCTACCCGATTTAGGAGATATTAAAATAATTAATATTTTTAATGGAGTTCCTAAGTCTAAACTAAGGAAAAATAAAATATTAATGGGTATTAATATAAAACTGGGTTAGAAGGTTCCAAAGGAAATGGATCAAGCCAAATCTAATCTTTAGTCATTGATTAAAGATGTAATCTTGGTCGTTGAACGACCAACAAGAAAAGTATAAGAAGAGGCTTGAGCGTCAGTTGGAGAATACACTAGAGTGATCAGTCATTCGATTTTCTAGAGTGGGGTTTGCTAAGAAAAGTCGAATCAGTGATCAGTTTGCAGCAAGGGGCAGTGAGTACGAGACAGAGAGGCAGAGATAGTGCCGAGAGACCAGCGCAGAAGCAGAGAGAGGGAGACACTGAGCCAGAGGGAGCCACGCGGAGGCAGAAGAGACTGCGTAGAGACCAAAAGGGCTTGTGTCATCCACGTAGAGGCTGCAAGAGTGACACAGAGGGCCGTAGAGGTTGCGCAGTGCCTCAAAGAGCTAATGCTGAGACCAAGTGGGCTGAGGGTGAGCTTCAAAGGTTGTTGTAGAGGGTTTTGTGGAGCAGATTTTCTGAATATCTGCTTCCGAACAGAGAGGTATTACTGTCGGATTATTTTCTTTGTCGGGTGAGCCAGTTTCGCACCCAGTTGTACTCAAAGAAAGACTGCATAATAAAATAAACACTCGGAATTGTTGCATTGGTTTTCCCAAGTTAGGTTTTTCTAGGGATGAGTTCTCCAAAAATAACGGTGTCACTTGTGTGTTTTCTATTTCTTTCAGTTGTTGATTTGTAGATGGTTGAGATTGTACTGTGTTTATTTCGATATTTATATGTTTAGATAACTTGTTCATAATTAACAAGTAGGAGAAATAAACCAGAAGAATACAGATAAAATTTCTAACGGTAATACTTAGAAATCTTATCAGAGCATGGTTACAGATCACAGGAAAGCTAAAGGCACCAGTTGAAGCAGAGCATTTGCAGCAAAAACAACCGTCCTAAGTGAGAAAATTTGTTCCTTGCAGAAAGCGACAAAAGAATGGTTGACGCAAAGGGATTGCATCATCAGCCCGGGGCAGAGAGCCAAGTGCAGAGGCTAAGGAAGGCAAAAAAGGCTCACGCAAAGACCAGGAGGGTTCACGCAGTTGGCTAGGGGAGCATTTCGGCCAATGTCGGGATTGCGCAAGAGCCTAGAGGCTCAATCCCTCAATTGTTGGGGCATACGAAGTTGTGTGCAGATTGCGAGGAGTGAAGCTGGTGGGGTGTTGTTGCCGAGACAGAACAGTACCTAACGGGACAAAACAAAGGTAGAGGGAGTTGCTACCGAGGCAGGATTTCTAGCCAAGGAATCTAAATCACTGTTGCAGGTGCACAGGAAAACGGAGAGGTGCGACTCGACGGTTGGCAGGCGGATTTTCAGGAGGGTAATCGAGACTTAGAGGGAGTCTAGCACAGAACTTCCAAACGAGAAGTAGTGAAGAGAGAACTTCCAGAGGGAAGTAGAGACTTGGAGGAGTCGAAAGGAAGAGCAGAGATATGGCCATGAATGGACTGAGAGATCAAGACAGGCTGGACAAGGCATCCAACTTTGTGGTCTGGAAAGCCAGGATCATGTCCATTCTAGACAAACATCGCTTCAAGGCCTTCGCCTTGAGAACAATGGCTATCCTAGTTAACCCAACTGACAATGAAAAGTACGAGGAGGCAATGGCCAAGGAAAAATGCATCATCCTTGATGGGGTCAAGGATCATGTGGTCCAACATATTGCCGAGAAGGAAACGGCAAAGGAAACGTGGGACAACTTGAAGACGTTGTACCAGCATACTTCCATGCAAAGGAAGATGTTACTTGAGAATCAGATGCGATAATACCAAAGTTAGAAGGGGGAACAGATAGATCACTTCCTCGGTAGATTGAAGGAGATATGGGACCAACTGACTTCCATAGGGGCCACATCAGATCAGGAGTTGATGGTGAGGACTGCTCTAAACACAGTATTTGAGGAGCGGGAGACATTCGTCCAAACCATTCTGGGGAGGGCAAATCTTCCAGATTGGGAATAATTGTGGGTGGCTCTTCGCCAAGAAGAGATCAAACCGCTGTCCAAGACGGGAAGTAGCAGCAAAGGAGTCTAGATCAAGAAGGAAGAGGAAGAGGATGCAACTCTAGCATTTGCGGGGAAGTAGGAGAAGAGGAAGAAAGAGGACCTCTCCAAGGTTAAGTGCTTCAACTATGGGGAACTGGGCCACTATGCGAACCAGTGTCCGAGGAAGAAGACTAAGGGAGAGGCATCTGACTCCAAGGCAGCGCCAGCGAAGGCGGAGAAGGAAGTAGATGATGATGACGATTGTGCCATGAGTGCTCATGTACCTCTAGAGAAGAGGTGGGGAGACATCGAGTTGTAGTCAGGAAGACTACAAGCGATGATGGGCAGGAACCTGGAGGTACCCAAACTCTTGGATCAGATCCTTGCTATGGGAGTCCCAAAGTGAGAAGTAGCAGGACTAGCGGATATCGGTAGAAACGGATTCGGATGAAGTGGTTGAGAGTGCTACAATGCAGTAGTCCCAGGCAGCACAAAGCTAGCAGGCTACAGCAGTGCGAGAGGCACAGAGGAGGTTGCCACAGTGCAGGAGGCACAGAGAGGTTTGCAGCGGTGCGAGAGGCTGGGAGTTGTTGCAGCAGCGCAGAGGCAGTAGAGGGAGCACTAGATAGCAACAAAGAGAGCTTCAGCATCGGGAGTGTTTCTAGCCTAACAATGATGCCAGTAGTTGGGTGGATCAGTTACTTACTTCTCAATAACTGAGTTGCAGTGCAGTGGCAGTAGCATGATGCAGCATGATGAGAGGGGGTTGCAGTGCAGATGTAGTGTTGAGAGAAAGGACCAGCAGCAGCACGGATGCAAAGGGAGTTGTCGTACGGATGCGGCAGTGGCAATGGTAGTGCCATGGGCAGCAGTACAGGATGCAGCAGTGCAGAGGATGTTGGGCTGGAAGGCCTAGCATCAGTACAGGTACTGATGTCGTATGATTAGGGTAATGCTCAGTATGGAGTATTACTAGGGCACAATCCTCACTAAGAGGGAGTGTTGATTTGGGGTAGCATCGGATGTGCTCTGGCCATGAAAATTCGTGGAGACGCTAAAGCACATGAGATCTCCAAGACCCAAAAATGGTTTGGGTGGATTCTACCCGGTTTAGGAGATATTAAAATAATTAATATTTTTAATGGACTTCCTAAGTCTAAACTAAGGAAAAATAAAATAGTAATGGGTATTAATATAAAACTGGGTTAGAAGGTTCCAAAAGACATGGATCAAGCCAAATCTAATATTAGCCGTTGATTAGAGATGTAATGTCAGTCGTTGAAGGACCAACAGGGAAAGTATAAGAAGAGGCATGAGGGTCAGTTCGAGAATACACCACAGTGATCAGTCATTCGATTTTCTAGAGCGGGGTTTGCTAAGAAAAGTCGAATCAGTGATCAGTTTGCAGTGAGGGGCAGTGAGTACGAGACAGAGCGGCATAGATAGTGTCAAGAGACTAGCAGAGAAGCAGAGAGAGGCAGACGCTGAGCCAGAGGGAGCCACGCAGAGGTGAAAGAGATTGCGCAGAGGCAAGAAGGGCCTGTGTCATCCACGCAGACACTGCAAGAGTGACACAGAGGGTTGTAGAGGCTGCGCAATGCCTCAAAGGGCCGACGCAGAGGGTTCTGGGCTGACGTTGAGGCCAGGTGGGCTGAGGTTGAGCTTCAGAGGTTGCTGGAGAGGGTTTCGTGGGGCAGGTTTTCTGAATATCTACTTCGGAACAGAGAGGTATTACTACCACATTATTTTCTCTGTCGGGTGAGCCAGTTTGGCACCCAATTGTACTTAAGGAAAGATTGCATAATAAAATAAACCCTCAGAATTGTTGCACCGATTTTCCCAAGTTGGGTTTTTCCGGGGATGAGTTGTCCAAAAATAACAATGTCACTTGTGTGTTTGTTATTTCTTTCAGTTGTTGATTTGTAGATGCATGAGACTATATTGTGTTTATTTCAATATTTATATGTTTAAATAACTTGTACGTAATTAACAAGTAGGAGAAATAAACTAGAAGAATTCAAATAAAATTTCTAACGGGTAATACCTAGATTTCAATAGTAAAGAACCCTTCCACAACATTGCCATCAAAGTTAAAACCACATGAGCAAGATAAAATGGGGATGAGTGTTTGGCATGTCTTATGTAAGTATGTACCACAAAAAATGTGGCAACAAAGAGAAATGTTTACTCTGCAGGAGGCATGAAGTGATATCAATATCTTTATTCATTTTTTCCTTGTATATAAATGTCACTGTGAGATTGTAACAACATTCTCGTATTATCAGTGACAGCAATGAGAGAGAAAATATCTATCAACATTATACTACTCTACCATTTCAAAATAGAGTATGGGTGAAGGTTGAAGACTATGGCAAGCCATAGTTGCAGGATGCATTCCCCCGCCCTCTTGCTCTGGCAGTGGTACTATGCTCCAAGTGAGAGTGTCCCTGGGAGTGCACTCACAGAAATTGGGAGCATACTACGGACCTTCTAGGAACATCCTTGCCAATTTAGGAACATAGCACTCTCAAAGACACTCCTAGAGCCAAGAAGAACACTCCCAAGGCACTCACTAGGCGTTCTTTGGATGCCCCCTAATGGTAATGCTAAATTCTTAAAGTAAAAGTAAATCCTCTTACTTTAACTTTTAACATTACCATTAATTGTTTCAGGATGTTTGAAATTTGTTCCAAGTTCCAACCTTATCAGATTTGATGTGGACAAAACAAAATTTCATATCCCATTAAAAGTACAAACTTTCAGCAGCCTTAACATTTTACAGGATTTAAGAATCGATGGAATTGCAGCATTTTCATTGGATTCTATCACATATGAGAGCATGCGATTGGCATTTAATCAAGAGAACTATGATGTTCCTTTTCCTGGTGTTCCTTATGGCATGGTTATGATGGACTTCCAGGGTTGGAGGCAGGCAAGTCACAGGTGCAGGTTTAGTTCATCAACAGGCCCAGGGCTTTAGGAGATGTTTTATGGGGTCTGGAGGAGTTCACTTGCCATCCTCCATCATTAGGATTGATTACGCACAGCTCAATCCTCGTTCCATTGCATTCTGATAATTCCCGTAAAACGGGGTTATTATTGTGCATAACCCATTTAATTATGCTTAAGGTGGCTTTCCGAGAGGAATACTTGACGAAACACCTTAGTGTAATAGCTCCTTGGAACCGGAACGAGAAGATCTACAGGATGGGATGGTTAGCAAGGATCTTCAGTGGCTTAAGGAAGCGTGATGACTGATTTACCCTTTTCCCTTCATAAAAAAACATTATTTTAATTAAAAAAAAAAAGGGAAAAGTGCTCCATGATTAAAATAATAATAAAATAGGAGGTTCTAGAGGGGTCCATCAGATCTATAAAAGCGGAGGAGGAAGCCATTGGAGGACACTTGAATTTGATATTGTTTCTTGTATGAGAGGTTGAGAACCCGATTCTCTACTTCGACAGTAGCCCCAGGACGGAAACCCTCGGGTGATTCAGTGAGAGTGGGCGAGCACCCATCTCTTCCCTTGGTGGATCCATTTAGGGTTCACAGGTTGTTGTTATTTGATTTAGTTTGTTTTGGGAGGCCCATTGTGGCATTATTGTACATTTGTTGAGGCTAGCTATCTCAGTTATTTTGTTATTCCAGCATGTAAAACCCCACTTCATATATTATAATAAAGTTGAGATTGTTTCTGCTTATCGTGTTATAGAATTGCATGCAAAAGTGCAGGAGTGATAAATTCGTAATTGCATGGATCGTCGGTTGCGAGTTAGACGTTGACTATCGAGAAGCCGAATCCCTTTTAATAGCAGCACATTGCTATCATCCGGTAGACCATTATATTTGTTTGGAGCGGTCAATTAATTTCGAGCCGTGTGTAGAGGCCAGAAAATCATCCAAATCATCCCAGTCATAACTACGACATTGGTGGAGTTTGAATTGCAATTCTGAGCAAACCATGAAATTTATTCTAGAAGTCGACATGCACAGGTTTGAAGAGGAGGATCAATTTGAGGGTAATCGATCTGGTTGATTGTGAGTGATTAGACCCCAAGCGGTTATCTTGTGCGAGAATGATGGAACAACTGCAATAGATGTTGGATCGATCTGGGTGCATAATTGGGAAAAATGCGTGTCTGCAAGCAAGAACATAAGGAATTATTTTGTTCCAGCATGACGATCGTGCGATGAGCAAAGTCTTAGGATTTTCGTTGTGCTATTGATTGTATTGATCAAGGTGGAGTACGTGGGTCCAGTGTCAAGAGCCAAGCCGCCGTTTTAAAAATGAAGATCGTGATCAGGCAGAATATGCCATAACCATTCCATACAGGATCATTATTGCCACAACAAATTGTTTCCCTTCTATCCATGTTAGATTCAATTGAGATTGAACCACGTTCCTAAAATGGCGTTGAGGCTAAGCATCGGATTATAGTTTGCAAGCGATGGGAACCAAGGTGCTATGGTCGTTACAGAGGTTTGATCGAAGGGATAAACAAAGATATCCTCTGCATTCACCAACCCAATCGTTTCGATACATTAAGGGAGCAATGAAGTCTGCATACGGTTGAGAAGTTTGATCTATTATGACAATGTGCAAAAGATCTGGGTGTGAGTTGTAAGTTAATCGATGGTGTGCATAAAACATCGGCTCGATTGTTGTGTTATATCCCATCTAGTGAAAGTCGGTTCCGGTAGAATTTGCGGGGGCCGCCTATGATCCAGGCGGATATTGGTGGCCACCTGCCAAGTCCACCTGGACCCCCACCATTGTTTCTCTCAGCATTTTCAGTTTCCTTAATTGTAGCACAACTTACTATTTTTAGCAGTTTTTCGGGTCCTGAACTTCCGGAGCCATTTTGAGGCCCTAAACGACGTTTTTTGGGAAATCTGGGGGCAACATGGGTCCATGGACCGATGTCGCCCTTCCCAAAGTGGTAGTTCTCGGATATATCTTTCTAACGAGCTATTGTACACATCAAACGGAGATCATATGCCAAAGTTACGACCCCGGAAAATTGATGTACCAATTTACCCAAACGGGGCCCACAATTTGGCGTTTCATCTTCTAGGGTTAGGTTTTG
>APFE031262365.1:304266-340571 GCA_000404065.3 Pinus taeda
GTTAAGGGTTTTCCATTGTTTCTCAACAATAAATAGGCCTTCGAGCCTCATTGTAACACAATTCGGAGGCATGTAGCCACCACATCTCTTCTCAAAGATAAGCTACCATCGCCCTAGTTGGTTTATTTCCATCACTGTTTGTAAGCATATTTCAGTATTCTACATTAATGAAATGAAGTATTATTTCCGTTGCATACATGGGTTTATGGTTATCTCTGTAATTTGTTGCATTCCTGTTTAAGTCCAGATCAGCGTAAATTTTGAGTAACAAGAACACCTGTAGCAGAGCTCAAATCAGGCGGAAGTTATGCGCAGAAGACTGAGACACCGCGATTCATTTGTGGCAGCCGCCTGTTCAGAATTGGCAGTGTTAATGTGTCAGTGCTTTGCTGAGTGATTGAGTTGAACGAGTTCTTGTTGCTTCAGTTGCAAGCAATCAAGGCCAAGCCATTCCACGCAAGAATCGGGACCAACAGAGAACATGAATCGTATTGAGGAACCACATTATAATATTAAGGCTATAATTGGTTGTGTATGAGCTGCGACAACCCAACTCAGATTTGTGGAGGCCACAGTCACTAACTTGGTGTTTCGTGGGCGTCCGTTAACTTTATTATTGACTCGGGTAAGGCAAATATTCCAAAAGAAAGAGGTTGTAATCAATTGTACGAGGGGTCGTGCGACACAACAGAACATCATGTTGCTTACACACCAGGTTCTATTTTCCAATTTCCAGCTACAACCACTATTGTTGGGGGTTCTCAGGAGAGGCCGCAAACTTTACTGCAACCAAGTGTTATCAATTTGGGAAAGCCGTGGAGATTTGCAAAACCAAACACACAGTGGAATAAGTGGCTCAATTTACATCAGTTCTGAGTTTACATTGTTGATTTCATTCCACCTTGCCTGATATACTGGAAACTAATCATGCGACAAACTCTAGTTTCTAAGTTCATTAATATTTATTGTTTTCTTTCCAGATAATTGAAGAAATGGTTGCCTACTGTTTGACATAATGTGTCAAAGCATTCCTTTGGTTGTTCCCTCAAGTCCTATGTAGTTTTGTCCATAAACTTGCCAAATTCTGAACAAGTAGAACTTGCCAGCATTGTGTGTATTTTATGAATCATTGAAATCACTAGAAGCTTTGCCTATTGTCCACTACATACACTTATTGAAATTAAATGCCTGATAAAACACCTACAACACTTGTGAACCAACTACCCATCTCTATAAACTTAGATTTTTGTGGGTCCTTAGCTTGTTAATGACTAGTCTTAAATTACTATAGCTTCCTTGTATGTCGCTATTGCCATAAGCCCTTTAACAATGGAGTATTTAAAACATCTCATGCACCAACACAGCAGTCCCTCCATAAACTGCAACATAGAGCAAGAAACAAAATTGGCCAGCAAACTTTCTCAAGAGAGATCCATGACATTCTTACCCATGGACAGCCAAGCGATTTGCAGAAGGAGCCAGAGATTGGACACAAGATCCTTGCACTTTGGACAAATTTGAAGCACGAGGGTCACATGGAAATCTCTCTTCAAACTTCATGAACTAGATGTCCTCCTTTCCAAAGTCAATGAGTTAGAAGGGAAAAAGTTGATCTGAGCCTTAAAACTAGCCATGCTAGCTTTAATATAGCCCAAGCTCTTGGAGGAACCTTGTGAACAGTTCAAACTTCCAATTGCATCATGTCTTAGTAACATTATGAGGTTGACCGCACCCATACCTCCTTTCAATGAGAATTTTCAAGTTGATAGTGGAGACCTTTCAAGACTTAGATAACACTGTGGGTCTTACCTTTGGGAAAAAGCTCTGAATTTTGGAGGATATGGCCAAGCTCCAAACCTATGACATCATGTTTGATCTAGAATGTGATGACCTGATTCTTCAAATGTTCCAATCCTTTTTCATAATTAAGGATCATCACCCTAACACGGTCAAGGCAAATATGTTGTCCATTTTGTCTTCACTTATGGGAGATTGTGATGCTATTTGCAGGGAGTTGCGGGCTAGATTGTTGACCATTTGGAGGAAAGAACTGTCGGTCTCACCTGTTGCTTATGAGCTAGCCGAAAGATTGGTAGAGCAGAACATTGGGTTGTTTAGGAGACAGTTGACCAAGGAGGAGCTACTCGGGTTTGGGGGATCATGCAATAGGAATGAGCTAAGGAGGAAGGATCTTTGCTTCATTTGTAAAGAACCTTAGGGACCTGACTACTCATGTTTGAATGACACTAAGCAGATGACGAAGGTAGAGCAGATTGAGATTCCTTCTGACCATCAAGGTGAGGATTCTTCTTTGGATGAGTCCATGGGCTCATACGAGGATGCTTCTGAGGAGCATGAGTCGTGTAGAGTTGTTGACAGCAGGCTAGTTTCATATGATGAGCAGTCAGTGAATCCTAGGAGAGATATTCAGGATGATGAGTCACTAGTGGTGATTCAACATGAGCAGCCACCCTTGGGGTCAGTCGTTAATGAGGAGCATACAGATGTACAAACAATTGGCTGAGTGATGGTGTTCGTTGACATTTGTCCTCAGGAGATGTTAGAGTATGACAAGACAGTTTCGCAGGAGATTGGTGGACTAGAAAAGCGTGGAGTTTCCTATCAGGTGAGGGAGATGGCAATGCATCCATCTTTGGGTCTATCCATTGATGAGGTGCAAACAGGTGTAGTGGCAACCAGCCAAGCTGCAGCATTTTCAAGCAGCAACCCTCTCCAGGAGTACATAGACAGGGCTTGCAGCACAGTTTGGCTACTTGTACCCATTATAGGGAGAGAGGCAAGATTTTCTCGATGGTTATGGTTGTCCAACCAAGTAGCGCAGCATGAGTTCAGCATGGACCAGCATAGTAGACTTGTTCCTTACACCGGAGTCCATGACTTAGATTGGCAAGGGATAGTGAGTTGGTATCCTTTTGATGGAGTATCATTTTTAGTCAGGAGCATTGTATTCTAGGAGCCCTCAGAGGTGAGGGATATCACATGCTTCAGTTGGCAACAGGATATAGGTTGGCTCCTCATCAGTATTTCTGCACGACATCAGCATGATGAGATTGACCTCTATGCCAAGGGTTGGATTGGAGAGAGGTAATGAGTTGTTACGCAGTCGATGGGGCAGCATTCACAGCCAGAACTATAGCCCAGCAAGAGCCATGGAGCATTGATGCTTGGTGGCATTGGGATCCAGGAGGGTTTATTGATGACAGGTTCAATCAGAGATTAGTCTGGGATCCAAGCATTGAGGGAACCATTCTTGGTGGGTCAACGCAGAGGCATAGCCTCACCGAATGGTTTGTATGGGATCTGGGCATTGGGTCTAAGTGGCATTGGGCCACCAGATTGGTCCATGGGTTTGGCTTGCTTGAGGGCAAGCAATCTTGGGGAGGGAGGACTTGTGATGTTCCTTTTTTTGGTGTTCCTTATGGCATGGTTATGATGGACTTCCAGGGCTACGAGGCAAACAAGTTATTTCATCAACAGACCCAGGGGCTTTAGAAGATGTTTTATGGGGTATGGAGGAGTTCACTTGCCATCCTCCATCATCAAGATTGATTTTGCACAGCTCGCTCCTCATTCCATTGCGCATAACTCATTTAATTACGCTTAAGGGGCTTTCCGAGATGAATACTTGACGAAAAACCTTAGTCTAATAGCTCGTTGGTACCAGAACGAGAAAATCTACAGGATGGGATGGTTAGCAAGGATCTTCAATGGCCTAAGGAGGCGGGATGACCGATTTACCCTTTTCCCTTCATAAAAAAGAATATTTTAATTAAAATAAACGAGGGAAAAGTGCTCCTTGATTAAAATAATAATAAAATAGGAGGTTCTAGAGGGGTCCATCAGATCTATAAAAGAGAAGGAGGAGCCCATTGGAGGATAGCTTGGATTTGATATTGTTTGTTGTATGAGAGGTTGAGAACCCGGTTCTCTACTCCGATAGTAGCCCCAGGACGGAAACCCTCGGGTGATTCAGTAAGAGTGGGCGAGCACCCATCTCTTCCCTTGGTGGATCCATTCAGGGTTCACATGTTGCAGTTATTTGACTTTTAATGTGTTTTGGGAGGTCCATTGTGGCATTATTGTAGATTTGTTGAGGCCAGCTATCTCAGCTATTTTGTTATTCCAGCATGTAAAACCCCAGTTCATATTTTATAATAAAGTTGAGATTGTTTCTGCTTATCGTTTTATAGAATTGCATGCATTTTATATGTTATATTTTACATGGAAATCTTTTGTTTATGAGTAGAAATTTTATGTGAAGGGGGTTGTTCCAAATTTTCTTCATTTGGGACATTACAAGAACCAAGTCCTATATGTACCGCAATGTTGGTGTTGTTGATTGTTGAACTCCTTTGTCACAGCCTTCGCAAAAATGTACCCTTTACTAAAACCAAAATCATTGATCAAGCATGATAAGATTTTTCTACCATATTATAAGGGCTTGGATTAGGCAATTTCATCAAAATTGGGTGGTGTATACTGATGTCCCTAGAGGATCAAAGTAGAGGCAAAGGCTAGACAAGTGGCAAAAAATGAAGGATGATACTGATGATGACGATCCTAATATAAGCAATGGTGGAACATTGTCTGTAAACATGCATAGTGATGCTACTCTACAACTACAACTTTTGGCAAAATGGGTACTTTCAGAGTTGGTGAACATTTCTTTTGTAGAAAGGTGTCTAGCAACTTAGCTAAGTTTGTGGTTTGGAGTGACTAGACTTTTCAATCTTCATACTTTGGCATGCAGATGGAATATTTTGTAAGAATAACTATGTGGTCATGTTATTGTTGATACTAGTTTGATAACCTATTTCATTCCATAGATTAATGGTCTACTTTCTCTTATGTGGCTTAAAAATTTGTATGTTTGTTTGTAATTGCTAGAATCTAGATGGTTGATGCTTGAATAATTAATCAATAATCATTAGTGTATTATAGATGCCATTTCTATCTTCATTAATGTAAAAATATGCATGTATTCATATTTTCTTAAATTAATTTGACATTTTGGATGTTTATTTTGAGTGTGAGTGTGTGTGTGTGTACACACAGACAGAGAGAGAGAGATGTTCCCGTAGTTTTTTGGAAAATGGCACTCCCATTCTCAAACACGCTCCTGCTCCGTACAACTTTGTGGTAGGCATCTCATTTTTGTGAACAGATGAGGTCAGTAAAATGGTGATTGACGTGCCAAATATGTTTTGAAAAACTGATAGAGGTGTCTCTTCCTAGAAAGAATATTTGTCATTAAATAAAACGAGAGATTTTATTTGTTCCATGAGATTCATTTGTACCACTATTGTTGAAAAATGTGTAATTGGGCTCAGACTTCATAAATATGAAATGTACTTTTAAATCTTGTATATTGTAAAATGAAAAGAATTATTATTATTGCTTTTTTAGCATGGGTTTCATGTTCAAGGTCTTTTTTTAGACGTCAAGCACCCATCGAGTGTTTCTAGGGTTTGTCCTAGGGTCAAGATGTCAAAAGAGTCATTGTCATTTGAAGAAGACCCCTTCGGGGCCCAAGCAAATTGTAACCTATAAAGAGAATTATTTTTGTATTTAAAAGAGTCAAAATACCCTCCAAGACCAATTCGTCCTACAACTAAGAAGTCGGCCTAAATTAGGGCACTTCGTTCACCTTGGAAGCGTATATATAGGAGGGAATTCAACCTTCTAGAGACATTGTTTGTCCTCTCATCATTCAAGCAAAAGAGAAGAAGAAGAAGGGCATCGAAGAAGGAAAGACGAAGCACAATGGTTTGGGTTTCTCTCTCTCTCTCTCTCTCTTTTCACACATGCAAAGGAAGGAGTCTTGGGTTTGCTGCTAAAAGATCAAACTTGAAGAAATTGGAGGAAGAAGGTGGAAGGAAGGTCTACTAGGTCTTCCTCAAGCCCTAGAAGAAGGAGAAACCCAAGCGAAGGTCAAAGGAAGCTTTGGAAGCCCTAATTGTTGAGAAATCTAGGGCAGAGTAAAGAGTTGATTTCTCTAGTAATGATAATTGCTTGTGACGTCTTTTTACTTTTTTTAATTATGTTCTTCTTGACTTGATTATTATTATGAGATCTTCTTCATCAAACAGCTACCAAAATCATAAAGAACAATGAGACAAAGGACACAAGATGTAGGTGATCATCCAGGGCAAAACCTCTCCAATCTTGAGAGGAAAACCCAAATGAATTCTTCTTCTTATAGAATCTTCAATTGGGGAATTCCAAGACCTAGACCCTTGACCAAGAATCCTCCAAGACCAAAACAATCCTTAATTCAAAGCAGCTTCTTCCTTGACTTTAACTTCGACCTTAGCAACACTCTTACTGCAACTTCGTCCTTCCTTACTACAATTTCAGCTTACCTGCAATTTCTACAACTTTCGGCCCTAGCTTTAGAAACCCTAGATCACATGAGAGAGAAGATAATGGAGAGATCTCTCTTCCCTTGCCTTCTCTATGCCTCCTCTTTCCTGGTGAATTCGTCCTTCAAACCAAACCTTGTTGACACCAATCTTTGACACTTTGGTGTGACTGCAATTTGCAACTCAACCTTCCTACAGTAGATAGAGACCCTAGATCTCTTGGCACATGTGGAGAGAAGCAACCTAAAACTGATCCCAAAACTTTGATCTTCTTGTCTTCTTTCGCCCTCCTTTATCTCGAATCCTTTCTTCTTCCTCGTACTCGAGGGACAACTCGAGTGTGTCTTTGAGAATGGTTGAGTGCCTCCTTGTATAGGCTTCTTGACCATGACTCGAGGCCAGCTTGACAATACTTCTAGGCCGACTTGTTAGAGGTGCTTTGACTTGGTCTTGGAGGATCTTTGGACATTTTACAATTACTCAAATACATATATAACATGCCCAAATGGGTCTACAATTCTTGACATTGACCCAATAGACTTTATGACTTGATTACCAAACCTAATAGCTCACAATGTGAGCTTCACCTATAAAATAAAATTCCTTGATCATGAAACCCATGACTCAAGCATTATAGAATAATTATATTTTTCTTCTTTACATCAATTACATAAAATCATAATTACACATGTCATTATGAAGACCGAACCTAGTTACATATTTCAACACTAATTTGCTCACACATGCGAAGGCAACAATTATTACTGGGGGCCGAAATTTTCAGACCGCAGTAGAGGCCGAAATTTTGTAGTTGGGGGTCGAAGTTGTGTTGTTGGAAGAGATTTGACTGGGTTTGACTTGGACAAGGGAAGCACATCATCAAGAAGGTCGGACTTGGTCTTGGAAGGCTATTGGTATTGGTTTAAAGGTCTTGGAATTCAACATTTGAAGAATCTATAAGAAGAGAAGACATGTGGGTTTTCCTCTCAATTGGAGACGTTTTGGCCCTGGCTTGTAGCCTATATCTTGTGTTCTATGTATTGTTGATCTTCTTGTTTTTTGTAGTTGTTTGATGATAAGACTAACATAATAATATGAGAAGAAGCTAATAAGTAAGAAAAAGTAAAAATAGATCACAAGCAATTATCATGTTTAAGAGAAATCATCCTAACTATAGCCCTATAGATTCCTCAACATGGTATCAGAGCTAAGGTTGGCTAAGGGCATGATGAAGATCACTACTTCCTTGAAGAAGTCTTTAAATAAGTGTTTTATGGAAGCAAGCCATCTCAAGAAGGGAATCTGTTGAAGAATGGAGGGCAATGGTGTTTATTAATATTCTTCACACTTATAACAATTTGTGATGCACTTTGACATGTTTATCTTCTTCTTCTTATTAGTGTGTGTGTTTCAACAAACTACTACCAAAACAAAATAACAAGAACACAAAATTTGGCTCTGTGCCAGGGACAAAACCTCGCCACTCTTGAGAGGAAAACCCTTGGTAAGTTTTCTCTTATTGAAGCTTCTTATTTGAACAACTGCCAAACCCTAGAGCCTTGACTAAGATTTCCTCCAAGCCTAAGTCAAATCCTTCCTCTTTTTGCACTATAACTTCCAGCACGTGGACCTCTTTCTTACATCACTTTGCTCCTCAGCACTTCATCCTTTTTTGTTGCTTGTCTAAGTTAGACTCTCTTCTTCTTAGGAGAAACCCTAGAAAATTAGGGCTTCTTTACTTCGCTTTAGAGAGAACCTTCTTCCCATTCCTTAGGAGACATTGTAGACCTAATTACACATCTAAATGAGGCTTCTAAATGTGTTGCCTTCAACTGTTGTCAAATCCGCAAAAAATACATTGTTGTAGCCTTCACACGTGTGGACAAAAACCCTAAAACAATCCTCTTATCTTCGTTGTCTTTTCCTTCCTTCTTCGTTGCCTTAGAAGGCTCCTTTTGTCGACTTCTATTCTCCACTAGTTTCTGGCTCCTTTTCTACGCTAAAAGAGAGAGATGATTGATGTTCAAATGAGGAGTGGACAGCCTCTATAAATAGAGGTATGTCCCTCCTTTTCAGGCCGACTTGACAGTTTCATCATAATACATTGTTTATTCATTATTTGGCTACTTGGAGACTTCGTTCAAGCTAAGAGAGGATTTGACTTGACTTGGAGGTGTTCCCATGACCTTGTACATTGACATACATGATGTAACATGCCCTCAAAGGCTCTCATCATAATTACATTTTGACTTTGACTCTCTAGAAGCACTTTAAAATGTGCTTGACCTATTTTCAATGAGCAAGAAACTCATTGACAAATAATATAAAAATAATTTCTCTTTTCTTGAATAAATACAAATGTCAAAATTACATTTATGAAGACCTAGCCTAGTTACATTTTCTTCAACACTCTCTCTTAACTAGGGAGGTATTCATAATCCATTACAAGGTGTTTGGCAATTTTCAATCTTGAAGAATTCACGTAAGAGAAACCGGATTTGCAATCCATCTGTTATAGCATCATATTCATCAGCATTATCATAGTGCAAGGCCTTGACTAACAACTCTATCTCATCATGAGATCATGAGCTACAATGTTGGTGAGACCAGTGATTTATAGACACCTTCATCATTGTCTCTCAAGGTACATACCCACACAAGTGTTCTCCGAGTATGACCTAGGACTATTCTTATCTTGGGTTCCCAGCCCTCAAAGAAAATCGGTCCTCTTGCTTATTCTTGTCTTAGATGCCCTACACATCCTCTCAAAGAGTATCGAATGCCAAATGATTACCTAATCCTCCCATTCTTTCTTCCCAAGTGAAGACAAGAATGATGTGTCTATCTTGTGTCTACATTTCCATTCATAGCCTTCACCTAGACGTACGGTTGTTAGTCCTGGCCTAGTGCATGACCCATGAAATGGAAAACACAATTGTCACTCCTCTGTAATCAGGGGTGATCCAAAACTCCCTCTTGATTAGGGACCTGTCAGAGCTTCCTCTTAAATGGGGACTCTTTCTTTCATCAGCAGCTTCTTCTTCGTGGGTCCTTCAGTTGCTTGATCTCCTTCCATTCTTGATGTCATGAAGTCTTTGTTCGAACTTCTTCTAGGTAGGGCACCATCCATCGATCACTTTCCTCCCTGGTTTGTCATGTCATTGCTTCCTTTGTGGAAAGTGGATTTCTTGTCATTCATCAGGTTTTCTTGTCATCTTGGCTACTCCTTTGTCATCTTGTCCATGCTTCAGAATATTCTCCTCATGGATGCTTCATTGTACTTGCTTGTTTACATGCTTCGAAGTAGTAGCCCATCATGACTTCATCCCGATATTGCCTCAACATTGCTTTTTGTTGGATGGTTTCTTCATCGCAAAATCTTCCTAGAGTAGAATCAGTTATCTGCACCTTTTATATCTCCAAGGCTTTCATAGGTGTCAAGGGTCCTTTCATCCTTTACTACCTTCTTTCGAGAGATATCTTCAAAGCATTTTGTCAAATAGTGATTCTCCATGATCATGGTGTTCTTCACATGCTTGATCTCTTTCCTCATTTGCTTCTTCTTAGATGGATAGGTCAACAATCTAATGCTTCTTGTGAAAGCATTCCTTCATTGCTTGCTTTCTGGACTTGTCAGCATTTCTTGCTTCTTAGTCAACAATCTTATGCTCCTCATGTGAGCATATTCTTTTATTGACCTTCATTGCATTGTGGTACATGCCTTTGAGCATGTTCTTGGTGAAAGAGATTCTTTCATGCTTGATCATGTTATAGAACTATCTCATGACCCAATTATATACAAATGATAACATGACTAAACTTTGACGCATACATACTTCATCTTGATTCTCCTTTGATCATCCTTTGGTGTGGCCCTTCTTGCTTCATCTTAGCTTGTCTGCATATTATCCTTTTCTTAAATCCCATGAATGGGATTCCTAATGAGACATCTGCTTTGGTCCATGAACCTTCTCTTGAAGATTCCATTATAGGATCTTAAAGACCCTTACCTTGCAAATGTTTATTTTCTTTTCATGATGGAAGTCTTCTAAGATTCTTAATCATGATCAATCTTTCTTTCATTGTGAATGAGGTCCTATACTAGGTATGCCTCTTCTATATGAATATCTTGAGCTATATCTGCCATGCTCCTATATTCTAGACGATATTTCTATCCATGCATTTTTATTCTTATTATAAATGATATATCTTCATAAGTATATGTACGTCATGCTTCTAGATTCTAGAGGATGTTTCTAGCCATGCAATTTTATTCTATTCCTACATGCTCCTATACTACTCAAAACTTTGAAAGAAGTCTAGAAGTAAAAAGTTAAACCTAGTCATAGTAGAGATCTGGAGAATATTCTTTCTTTTGCTTCTTTCCTTCTTCTTTCATCTCTTGAGTTATGGGAGCTTCTTCTCTCTTTCTTTTGTTGTTGTTGTCCTTCTTAAGCTTAGGACAATTCCTTTTGTAGTGTCCATATTCTTGGTATCCAAAACATTGGATTTTGGACATGTCTTTGTTATTTGTTCTTCAGGGACCAAACTTGCCAAATTTTCCCTTTCTCTTGGCCATGGTAGCAAATGCTTGCTCCTTTGATCCCATACCTTCTTTTGCCTTATGTCTGGCTTCCTCTGTCTTGCATAGAGACCACATTTCACTGAGAGTGATTGCTTCCTTCTTGGCATATATGTTTGATGTGAAGTTTCCCCATTCCTCAGGTAGAGCATTGAGTACTACAGTTATCATCTCTCTGTCAGAAATGACTTCCCCAAGCTCTTGAAGTTGATCTCTCATTTCAGAGATTTTCATGAAGTAGGGAGCTATTCCTCCCTCTATTATCTCCATCTTGTATAATTCATTTCTTAGAGATATTACTTTTCCGGTTGTAGATATCGAGAATAGCTCTAAAATAGCTTATCATAAATTTCTTTCGATGTCTCAAACTTGGAGACATAAGGAATGAGAGAGTCTTTGATTGATTCTATCATAATCCTTTGAGCTCTTGTCTCATCCTTACTGTACTTGGCTAAGGCTTGAGTTTGTTCCTTAACAAGGATAGTGATATTCCCTTTGACATGCTCTAGGAGTTCATTCTCCTTGAGTAGTAAATCAGTCCTTTTCTTCCATGCAAGAAAGTTATTGGTACCTACCAATTTATTGCTTTCCTTGCAAAAAGAGATTGATTTATATTCAGAAGGGGACATGTACTTACACTATAGATTTTGAGATGTAATGGATTTGCTTCCTCCTTGAAGGCTTGATGGCTTGTCTTCCCTGGATCTTGATGTTCTTCAAGTTGCCTTCTTCAAGTGGACTTGCTTGATGATGAGATTTGCTTGATGACTTGGAGCTTGATGTAGGTCCTGCTTCAATCTGCTATTCTTTGTAGGTGCCTTTATGTAAGGCTCTTCTTCTTGCTTTGTAGACCTCCTTGTAGACCCTTCTTGTTTCTTGTTCTTTAAGTGATTGAGACTTCTAGGCTTGATGCTTCAACTTAGTAGATGCTTCTCCTTAATGAGTGTTCTTGAGTTGCCCTTTCCTTGATGTGTCACCTTAGCTCTGATTCCATGTTGAAGAATGGAGGGCAATGGTGTTTAATAATATTCTTCACACTTGATAACAATTTGTGATGCACTTTGACATGTTTATCTTCTTCTTCTTATTAGTGTGTGTGTTTCATGAAACTACTACCAAAACAAAATAACAAGAACACAAAGTTTGGCTCTGTGCCAGGGACAAAGCCTCTCCACTCTTGCGAGGAAAACCCTTTGTAAGTTCTCTTATTGAAGCTTCTTATTTGAACAACTTCCAAACCCTAGACCCTTGACTAGGATTTCCTCCAAGCCTAAGTCAAATCCTTCCTCTTTCTGCACTATAACTTCGGGCACATGGACCTCTTTCTTCTGGCACTTTGCCCCTCAGCACTTCATCCTTTTTATGATGCTTGTTTAAGTTAGACTCTCTTCTTCTTAGGAGAAACCCTAGAAAATTAGGGCTTCTTTACTTTCCTTTAGAGAGAACATTCTTCGCTTTCCTAAGGAGACATTGTAGACCTAATTACACATCTGAATGAGACTTCTAAATGTGCTTCCTTCAATTGCTGCCAAATCTACAAAAAGTACACAGTTGTAGTCTTCACACGTGTGGACAGAAACCCTAAAACAATCCTCTTATCTTCGGTGTCTTTTCCTTCCTTCTTCGTTGCCTCAGAAGGCTCCTTTTGTCTACTTCTGCTTCTTCTATTCTCGGCTAGTTTCTGGCTCCTTTTCTACGCTAAAAGAGAGAGATGATTGATGTTCAAATGAAGAGGGGACAGCCTCTATAAATAGAGGTATGTCCCTCCTTTTCAGACCGACTTGACAGTTTCATCATAATACATTTTTTATTCATTATTTGGCTGCTTGGAGACTTCATTGAGGCTAGGAGAGGATTTGACTTGACTTGGAGGTGTTCCCATGACCTTGTACATTGACATACATGATGTAACATGCCCTCAAAGGGTCTCATCATAATTACATTTTGACTTTGACTCTCTAGAAGCACTTTAAAATGTGCTTGACCTATTTTCAATGAGCAAGAAACTCATTAACAAATAATATAAAAATAATTTCTCTTTTCTTGAATAAATAAAAATGTCAAAATTACATTTATGAAGACCTAGCCTAGTTTCATTTTCTTCAACAGTATCAAGGCATCGTGAAATCTCCTATTATCCATCAAGAGTAGTATGACCAAGACTTCTACAAAGGACAAAGAGTTATTCTCAGCACTTACTAGCACATTTGAAGATGAGAATATTTGGGTAATCGACAGCGGAGCATCAAAGACATATGATAGGTGAGCACAAGCAACTAAAGACCTTATCAAGAGGAAAATTTTCTTACTCCGTTGAGCTTGGTGACAAGAAGAGCAATCATGTAAGAGGAATTGGATCAACCTCCCTAGAGCAAGAGAATGGAGGAAATATTCATCGCAACAACATCCTATTTGTTCCAAGTTTACAAAAGAATCTAATTTCTATTTCATGTCTAGAAGATAACGGAGATAGAGTCGATTTTATAGATGGAAAGGTTGTAGTATGTCAAAAGATTCACTGTCATATGAAGAAGAGCCCTATAGACACATTGTAACTTGTAAAAAGAATTATTTTTGTATTTAAAAGAGTCAAAATACCCTCCAAGACCAAGTCGGCCTAGCAACTAAGAAGTCAACCTAAATTAGGGCACTTCGTCCACCTTGGAAGCCTATATATAGGAGGGAACTCGACCTCCTAGAGACATCATTCATCCTCTCATCATTCAAGCGAAGGAGAAGAAGAAGAAGGGCAGCGAAGAATGAAGGACAAAGGACAAGTGTTTGGGTTGTTTTCTCTCTCTTTTCACACATGCAAAGGAAGGAGGCTAGGGTTTTGTTGCTGCAAGATCGAACTTGGAGAAATTGCAAAAGGAAGGTCTACTAGGTCATCCTCAAGCCCTAGAAGAAGGAAAAACCCAAGCGAAGGTCAAAGGAAGCTCTAGAAGCCCTAATATGCTCACATGTGTGAAGGCAGCATTTGTTACTAGGGGCCGAAAATTTCAGACCTGCAGTAGCAGCCGAAATTTTGTAGCTGGGAGACAAAGTTGTGTTGTTGGAAGAGATTTGACTTGGTTTGACTTGGACAACGGAAGCACATCATCAAGAAGGTCAGACAGGGTCTTGGAAGGGTATTGGTCTTGGCTAGAGGTCTTGGAATTCGTCATTTGAAGAATCCATAAGAAGATAAGTGACTTGTGGGTTTTCCTCTCAAGTGGAGAGGTTTTGGCCCTGGCTTGCAGCCTATATCCTTTGTTTTGTGTACTGTTTATCTAATAATACGAGAAGGAGCTAATCAGTAAGAAAAAGTAAACAGAGATCACAAGCAGTTATAAAGTTTAAGAGAAATCATCCTAACTATAGCCCTATAGATTTCTCAACGAGTGCTATGTCATCTGCCATATTACAAGAAAACAGTAATTCTATAACTACCATCGGAGATGTTTTCCTTGGGGGAAAAAGTGATGCAGCACACTAACAACATCTAGATTTCAAAATTGGTGTTCTCACAACCCACACATATTGCCTACCTCGAAGATCAAGCTATGTAACAGTACAACTCCCACAAACAAGCATCAGAATCAAAATTATTTGGATATGATGAGAGAAATCTAATTCAAGAAGCAACAATCTCTGATGAACGCTATCAGTGAAACTCCGTACACAGGAAAAAGATTAATAACAGCAGTCATTTTGCCTCATGATGAAGACTAGTCTGATCCAGTAAGTTCAGCAATGCTTGAACTAATAAGGACCAAAGTTCATGAGCTCTTAGCATGGGAAAATGATTTTCACAAATTTGTGCAAACTTTACACAACAATTATAGGACAATAAAAATAATTATGTCTACAGCTAAAGTTTCACCAAGGTCCAGAGATGGGGTGACGAATTCTGGAACAGCTGAGGAGTTGAGAAAATCAAAAGATGTCAAAGGACAGCATGCTGTACCATCCACCAAATAGAATAAACGCCCAAAAACTTAAAAAAGAAAAATCAATAATCCAATAACTAGTAATATCAATCACTAATGTCTTTCCAAAATATTTTATGATATCAAAACACATCTAGATATAAGAAAGCAAATCCAAAGAAATTACTATTATCAACCACATACTTTCGATTCTGAGAACTTAAAACATGTCGAAAAATCACCATATCTTAAGCCTGATTTCCTGATCCTAATTATGTAATGTGCACATAAGGAATATCTCAACAGAATATGAATTTGGAGTCTGGACATGACAGCGTCAAAACATTTCCAAAAGATAGAGTTAAAAAGGTACCTCCTCCTCCCAGAGTCTCTGCAAAAATCCATCATTGCTTTCCACATTAATCCATGATGAACAAGATATTTGACTTAAGAACTCAGGAACTCCGCCAGATTTTTCTGGCACAATATTTTTCAATGTTGGCTCCGCCATGCCACAACAAATAGATGGTGCTGGATCTTGGTTGCCCTTAACAGTATCAACGCAGTTATCGCCACTCATTTTAACAGACTCTAGAGGGAAGCTCTCAGAATAACTGACACCAGTATCCCCATTCATATTAGTTTCATGAGGCAAGGATGATAGCTGCCTTTGTGGTGACCCAGGAGACTTTACAATTTTCACCGTCGACATGTTGACAGTAGATTGAACAGAATCAAGTGGAAGGGTAATGGATGGCGCACTATCCTGATAAACTTGAAAAGCTTGGGTTGTCACATGGCAGCAAGGCACAATTGATTCAGTACACTTGTTCATGTTACTATTCTGTGGTCCATTCAAAGCAACTCCAGCACAGACACTTCCAGGCATGTTCTGCTGGTTAGCAAAGGATGAATTCGTTTTGATTCTTCCAACATCTAATTTGCGCACTTTAACAGCCTGCTTGCTTTGACACTGCAAGCACGTTTGAGGCACGTTCATTTCGGATAAGCTAGAAGCAGGTTGCTGACAAAGTTCTGCATTTGAAATCTGCAAAACACGACCAGAGAGCCAGCCATACCTGCACAAAATATTCACTCAGTGAAGGACACACAGTGTGAAGTTTATACAGAAGGTAGGTAACAAAATACACCATTGCTATATTGATCATTGAGTACAATATAACCTAATAATTACCTTAGACGGAAGATTGTCGGACTTCCTACAGCAGCATGGACATCTCCAGCACTAGCAGAAGTTTCTTTCAGCGTCCAACTTTGACAGTTAGGAAGATCTTTCCACTGAGCATTGTATGGAAACAGCATCAATTCACCTGATGCAGCAGTTGAGCGTCCCCACTTCTGCATAAGGTGTTGAAGGACTGACGAAATCATTTTACGAGCTTTCAAAGTGAGTTCCAAGTGTGGATTATGCCCATCCTGCATTAATATATAGCATAAAAATAGAAGGCTCATGAACTCCAAACAAAGTTACAAAATTCTGAACGAAATTTTCAACTAACAGAAATTAACCTCAAGCATGGAATTACCTTCTCCAATGCCTTGCGTGTAAATTCATCCATTGGAAACAATTGCAACTTAAGTTTAGACATTCCATTCTCTGGTCGTTCAGATACTCCAGATTTATGGCATTCTGCCCGCATTTTCAACAATGAAACATTTTCTTTACAAGGCTGTAATAATGGCTGTGCCATTGGGCTTTGCCATGTTACCTGATTTGGCATTGTCGCCCCTTTGAGATGAAATGTCGTAGGCCTATCTCTCGTGGGTGTAGGTAGCAGGGAAGTATCCCCCACCCCACTTAATGCTATGACTTTCCTCGGTTCTTTGCAACCCAATACTGAAGAGGACAACTGAGAGCTTCCTTTCACAACACTAGCATGGCATTGCATGTTCTTCCTTTTTTGTAAGCACATGCCCTCTGAAACTGATGGAAGACTATGATGAGGAGAACAGGTATGCAAGTCCACCTGCTCCGGAGAGGTCTGCTCAGCTATAGCTGCACGCTCAAGCTGCTCAGCAGCCTCTGCAACTAGTGTTACCCCAGCGCAGGCAGCTTTCTCCCACCTTTTATAAGCAGCAGAGGAAAGTGGACCTTCTGTGAAGAGAATAGAATTTACAAACAAATGTCATATTTCAGCTTAAGAAAATAATATTAAAAATAGAACCAATTTATCCTTTTCTTGAATAAATGCTGCATTTGAATCCAACAAACTTGACCAGCTTATAATCTTGGGTGACATGCCCAACATGTTACCCACGTCATTAACACAGTGAACCTGTCATAACCACTAGACAAAAGCCAATTTATCTTAAATATTCAGACATACACAGTAAACCATTAATTGTTAAGAAAACCCTCTAAAAGCCTGCATAAAGAAATCCTATAAAAGATGACACTTGAATCCACAAAATCTCTTTTTATTTTATGTCATCTTCAATTTGACACAGTAAATCTAGAAAGTTCCTTCTAAGTACACTTGCACAAATAATACAAGGATTTTGATGACTATATCACCAAATGATATTTGTTTAGTAATTCTAACATAAGTTGCTCCCCACATAGTACACATGAAAATTCCTTCACATTTTCTCAATACTTTTACCTATAATTTAGCAGGGTACAAAAGGTATAAGATACAATATGAGAAGATATAGTTCTAGAAATTTTGATACAAAAAATAGAAACTTGAAGATGCTTCTTTAATACACTTAAGTGTCAACTATCCACCACCTATTAAGATGTGGGACACTGTTTTACATTATGAGGCATGTGACTGCCTGAAAGTTAATGGCCATGATGACACAACTGATTTTCAATGGCCACCCTGTGGAAGAGAGCCGGGCAATTGTTTGAGAAATCAGATCCTGGTGGAGCCTATAACAGTGCCCCTCTTTCACCAACCCAGTTGACTTCTTGTTATTTTGGGTACAATAAATAGGTTGATATAGAAAATGATGCATTGTTATAATAAAGCATATTTTAAAACGAATCTAAATTAATTAATTAGTAAGAACAGACAACTGATAGCATTTGCTTGTGCAAACAAACGATTAATTATAAATTTATAAATAATACAATACTTGACCCCAAATTGACATAAACAAATTACAATAATATTATATTCAAGCAACTATAACCCTAAAGTATTCAGTCTGTGTTTTGGCTAGCAATGAATAGCTAAATTTGTATTCAAGCAATATATAAATATGAATACTTTAAATGCTATACATTCATGAGAAAGAAAGCCTAATTATCATGACTCAAAAACATATGCTCCACTAGGAAACCCAACATCTGCCAAGCATGAATCTATTCGATGTTACAAGTTTAAAGTAAAAACAATGGGACAAATATAAAAAGAAAGGGTGTGTGTATTGATGACTTGAAGAAAAAGGAGCAAAAGAACACTCACAACAAACATACACACCACTAAAAATACCATGAAGCACTTATTCAACTCACTACCTTATACACGTGATCAACAAAATGGAGGTATGGCACACACTAGGCAACGATATTGCCTACATAAGTGATGATAACCTAGTTCAAGATGGGGAGCTTCTTTATAGGCATAAAGGAAGACAATCTTTCATCCAACTAATCAGGAATTCCTAATGACATCTTCATGATGATCAACTTGTGACTTAGCTCATGAATCACTCGTAAACTAAGCATAAACCAATTCCGTTGACCACATATATAATTATAAGCCACTAGCAGAGAAAATAGAATATAAGACAAAGCAAATCATGGTGATCATTTTGGAGCCAACATTTGCATACTCCTTTATACTGGAGCATCATGCTTAAGCAACCAGTAGATTGTCACCTATGTTGATCTCTCTAATTAATGTTGCCCTTGTTAACATATCTCTGATTCTCCTCCTAAGCTCCTGAATTTCTTCCACATCCATTCATTTTCTTCAACAATCAGTCCCTTGTCCTCTTCCACTTGAACTCAGCAGATCATTTCCTTTCGAAGTTCATACTCTTCCTCTGCATCATTAAGATCCATAAGAGAGAAAATGATCGAATGGAACCACCAGGAAACCCTATAACCTACAATCAATGGAAAAAATAGCACTCGGGCAAAGCACCACCTAGAGATAAAAGATGCCCTTGTTAACATATAACTGATTCTCCTCCTAAGCTCCTCAATTTCTTCGACATCCATTCATTTTCTTCAACAATCAGTCCCTTGTCCTCTTCCACTTGATCTCAGCTGATCATTTCCTTTCGAAGTTCAGACTCTTCCTCTGCATCATTAAGATCCATAAGAGCGAGAGAAAATGATCGAATGGAACCACCAGGAAACACTATAACCTACAATCAATGGAAAAAATAGCACTAGGGAAAAGCACCACTAGAGATAAAAGATGCCCTTGTTAACATATCTCTGATTCTCCTCCTAAGCTCAATTCTTTCCACATCCATTCATTTTCTTCAACAATCAGTCCCTTGTCCTCTTTCACTTGATCTCAGCTGATCATTTCCTTTTGAAGTTCATACTCTTCCTCTGCATGATTAAGATCCATAAGAGAGAGAAAATGATCGAATGGAACCACCAGGAAACCCTATAACCTGCAATCAATGGAAAAAAAGCACTAGGGCAAAGCACCACCTAGAGATAAAAGATGCCCTACAACAAGTGCATTGGAGAGAGAAATCTACAATTATAGCTAATATAGCCCCAAAAGAGCAGCATTAGTGCTGATCATAAATGCACTAGAGATAGAATCACCAATCACAAGAGAAGTTAATCCATGTGGCATGAAAAACAGAGAACACCAAAGATGTAGGTGCCCTTAAGTAAAGGTCACTTTGATAAAGAATGATGCCCACAGACTAAAGAATGATTGGAATAAATCACAAGATGAGATTACAAATGACTCTTGATTGTATTTACAATATTTACAAAAATCAAGAGGAAGGCAGCCCTTCTCAAGATGGATTATCAACCCACATAACAAGGTGACTATGTCAGCCTTAACCAAAACCTCGTATTATAGCAAAAGATTATAAGTTGGCCTTAGACACAAAAATTAATGATTAATATGGGTTCATCATAGCCACATGTGAGGACTACACCATTCTCAACATGTAGTCTCGTACACTCCTCGTAGATTAATCAATATAAGACTTCCCCTCGTTGGAATGGGACATCCCTTCCTCTTTAGAGTTCAAAAAATTTTGACAAATTTCTTCATGAACCTTTCATAATAACCGGCATGTCTTAAATAGACTTTTACAACCTCCACATTCTAAAAGTCATTCATTTTCTTGATTTCATCTCGACATAAATCCACTAACTCACATAAGTGTTCAATAAGGTGTTTGAATAAAGTATCTAGTGAGTCCTCACACTTGAGGGTTTGATGAAATTGTTTTTAGATCACCACGAACAAAGTTTGTATACGTAATAATAATCCTCATAATACTTTGAAGACAAAGACATCAATTGTAGGACAAGTAATTGTATATTGAATATTGTATAAAAGAAATTGATGAGATGATGATTACAAATGAGGGTGAATTTCTACTTATATACCTAGGCAGATACCTCTTCACCAACGTCATGTCCTTGGGGACATACCTATTCATTAACTGATTACTAGTTAATTAATCGTTATTTTATTATTATTACTATTAACATTATTTATATTATTTTATATATATTTTATTCATAACATTGTCTTCCTCTTCATAAAGTTTTGTCCTCAAAGCTTACAGATGAAAGGGCTTGATCTTTGTTGATACAAGATATGATCCTCTGAGTGATAAACAAAATTGTCGAACTGAGAATGCATCTGACCATCCTAGATTAATCTTTTGTGGAATCTTCCGATCACTGGAATTTTGTAATGAATTGTTATCATAGGATAGCATTCTGCAAACTTCAGTATTCCTTGGAACATAAATCTTTTGTTTACGTTCTGTATGGTTCAAATATGTAGACTGACTTGGTTGTCTACTCTTGTGATTTGGATGTCAATAAGGAGTTCTTTTGGTTGGACTTTCCATTATCATGTGTGGGGTAGTTTCCTGATTTACTTTAGGTATTGTTGTCGCTGAGTTGACTACTGAATCATCACTTGGAATTTCCATTGTTTGAACTGCAACTTCTGAATATGTTTTACTTCTATTGGTTTGTCATCATCTTGTGTTGTAGCATTTACTGGATCAATATTCATTCCTTTTTCTTCAACTTGTACTATTGTATCTAAATATTTTGATGCTTCTTTTGCAATAAGTTCTTCAAATTTGTTTTGTAATGATTTCTTATCATTTTTAAGTTTTTTACTTTGATCGAGTAGATTTTGATTATGATTTCTAAACCATAAGAGTTCTCCAATTTATGCTTCCTCACTCTTATTTTCATTGTTTTGATGTTTAAGCTTCTCATCTTTTAGATCTCTGATTTGTTCTAGTAACCTTTGATTACGGTTTTTTAAGTGCAAATTTTCTTCTTCTCTCTTTGATAGATTCTCATTGAATTTCTTGTCAAGACCTTCTTTTTCTTCTTCTATTTTTTTCTTTGTAGTTTTGGACTTCTTGACCTTCTGAAGTAATTTTTTACTATGATCTCTTAGACGCCAAATTTCTTTATTAATTTTTGTTGATTCTTCGTAAAATTGATATTCGAGATCCTTATATTTCTTTTTCGATGCCTCATTTTTTTGTTGAAGTTCCATGAGCTCTTCTTTTAATCTTTTAATATTTTAATTCGTGTATGTGGATTACCTTGATATTCTTCCAAGGTAAACAATTTTCTACATGTTGGACAAAATATTGTGTGATTTTTAAAAATCAATGAATACTGATATTATGTTCGACAAAACAGACATCTGGTTCAAAACATAGAATTATGTACGAAATCCATAGTTTCTTTGGTCATTTTCGAATTAGACTCCATTTTTTTTAGATGAACTTAGGGTTAAAGGTAATCCCTTTTATTTTTCTTATAAATGTCTTTATATCAATTAAAATTATTCCTCTTTATAGTTTTCAAGAATACCATTTTACAACCTTAAGAGTATTAAAATATAATTTATATTTCCCACTAGCTTCACTTTTAAAGTTCTTTCTCTTTACTTAGAATAGATTCTTTTAAACTTTTAAATAGTACTCAAACTTCTTTTATATTTTTATTAAGCATTAAGGATTATAATATTTCTGAACTTTTTTTTATAATTCCTCATGCTAGTTAATGTATTAATATATTGTTGAATTAATTAATTAAATTATATATATATATTATATATATATATATATATTATATATATATATATATATATATATATATTTGTCTTATGAAGGGTAGTGCCAATTCGAAAGAACAAGGGCAACAAATGTCAATAGTTGTATATGTGAACAGTGGTTTTACAAATTTCGATAGTTGGTTGTACAGTAGACAAATTTTCGGGTTGTTAAGAAAACGATTATTGTTGTATGGATAGCGATGCCTAGCATGGAATAGGATTGCAACATGTACCAATTGTGATTTGGCAGCGGATAGCAGGGTACAAGGGTTTATATGAACTGTCAATCTTAAATTTCCTAGAATTTTTGTTTTGTAACTGTAATCGATGGTAGCTATACGAATTAGGTTGTTGAGTCGACAACGAGAAGTGGCCGATAATGCAATCAGTCAAGCAGCTAGTTGCCAGTGCAAGGACGACACGCGAAGGACACGGGAGGATCAACAATTGGTCGTAATTATATGGTGGTGGTCTAGAAATGGTCGATTTGGCGATAGGGATTAATGGTAGTGGCAGTGGTTGTGGGACTCCAAGATGTTGGCTCTTCTTTTTTCTTCTTTATATATTTTTATTTGTATTTTGTTATTTTTTTAATATATGTTTTCACTGTGTTTTTTTTCATAGATATATATATATATATATATATACTTTTATTTTATTTTTTCTTTTTCTTTTCCTTTTTTTATGTTTTTTCTTCTTATAATCTTCTTTCTTTTTATTTTAATTTTTCTAATAAATATATAATGACCAAGGTCACTTCAACTTTTGGTGGCCAAATGCCAAACTTAGATTGGCTTTCGAGCTATAGGAGAAACTTCAAAATTTTCGAGTGTGGCAAAATTTTGGCCAATGGTCGGGATTGGAGAACGAGGCTCTAATACCTTTGTAACGAACAAAGTTCGTTCTTAAGTTAAATACTCCAGAAGACTTGGAATATGAATATATCCATTGAGGATACAAATATTATATATAAAATGTATGAATGAGAATATGATGTTACAAATGAGAGTGAGGGCCTATTTATATACCCTAGGCAGATGTTCCTTTGTGAACGATCGTGTCCTTAGGGACATACCTCTTCACTAACTAATTACTAATTATTATTTATTATGCATTATTATTATTTATATTTACATTATTTATATCTATATTTTATTCATAACAGTTGCCACAAAAAACATTTGCAGGTTCTCATTCCTTTTATCCTCAACTTTGAATATTGGAAGATAATCGGGCCATAATTTTATTGCGTCGAGAGGTGCTCTCCAACCCAGTATGGAAGAAATGGTGTAATGTCTTATATCCTATTATTTTATGTTATTTAAACATTTTGACTAAGTCAAATAACATAAAAATTAATAAATTAAATTAAATTAAAATAAATAAATAAAATAAAATAAAAAATTTATGTTTATTAATCAAAACATTTTCACTCAGTTTAAATTACATTAAAATAGAAGTATAATTAAAAATAAATTAATAATTATAATTATTGATAATTAAACTGGCCTAAATCCATCTTAACTCTAGATCTACCAAGCACCGAGAGGGATCAAATCTATTGAGGAAAAACCTCTTTTCAAGTGAAAAGAGATTTGGTCCCTCTTGGCACTTGGTATATCCGAAGTTAAGATGGATCTAGGTTGGTTATACCCCTTCTTTTGAATTAATAAAATTAAAACATTCTCACACATTAGTTGAAAAAAGTTTACAATTTGAATTTAGATTGGAAAAAGCATATCTAATTTTTAATATTTGAGTTTAGATTAAAATAAGGATGTATAATTTTTATTATTCAAGTCTAAATCAAAACAAGCATATCAAAAGGAGACATTTGAATCCCCTTACCTGAAAATTCAACATTGTCTTGTGTCACTAAACCTCCAACTCATTTTCATTTTTTGCTTCCACTTCATTATGGCTTGCACATCTCTCCATCCCCCATTATCCTTGCCATGGATGCCTTTCTTCTCTTTTTTCCTTAACATTGGCATTTCCAATTTTGGCTGAACACATACTACTACCCTTTTTGCCTTCACAGTCAAATTCATGTATTTCTTCAAAATAGATATCTCCATCATTTGCTTGCCAGCTTCATTCTTTTTATCATCTCTAATTTGGAATTTCCCATGTGAAACTTGGTATGAAATACACATCATTTGAACTTCCAGAACAATCTCTTCACTTCAATCCTCAAAAAAATCAGATTAGCTCTTTGTTCATCTACTATGGACTCTTGGAACAATAATCCCTTATATTCTTTATATTTGTGACATGATATCGTTTTGTTGAAATCACCCTCAAAAATCAATAATGTTACATGTCATTTGCCAATAGAACACAACTCTTGTCACCTTTAGAATTCAATGATTTGATAGTTAATTCACTAAGGGAATGCCATGCCTCTTCATCAACCACATATGCACTTTTACATTTAGATGCGTTTTTAGGCCAACCACTTCAAAAATAGGACATCTCAGCTATGTTGCACCGAGTTATGGAATGAACAAACGAGTTTTAGGGACAATTTAAAGGTACCCCAAAATTTCTAGGGTTCCACGGGGGCATGTCCCCTAGGGAGGGGGGGCACTCCCCCCACATTTTCAATGCTCTGAGGAGAAGGGGAGCCCTAGGGAAACACTTCCCTACATCCACCTTTTGCGGAAATGCAAGGGGAAACATTTTCCTAATGTGGGGACGTCTTTCCCCAAATAGGGGAATTCTCGGTGCCCCCACAACCCCCCTTCCCCGCTCGTGTCGAAAAAAAAAGGTGCTTTTGGATGTTCCCACACAAAACGGGGACTTCTAGGCATCCGCCAAGAAAGGGGTGCTTTTGGGCATCCCTACTCAAAAAAAGGGGGGTGCTTTTGGGAATAGGTAACATGAAGGATGTCTGTAACAAAATCTACGGCAGTCAACTATGAAGGATATAGCTCTTGGAAACCTCATTGAAAGCTCAAGTGACACTTATGGGAAAAAGGAAGAAGTCATCTAGGGCAAGGCCCATCATACATCAGTCAAAAGGTAACATCTGCAAGATACGGATATGCAAGATCCTCAAGATTCTCTAATGGAATCTTCATCGAAATGTTCACCGATCATGAGGGGAAGCAAGTGTTTCATCAAGAATTCCAAACTTGTGGAATTCATGGGATGATGGTATGATGACAAAAGAGTGAAGCAGATCAAGGGATTGAAGCTCTTTCATTCAAAGGAAGTTGTTGCGGGAAGTATGGATGACCCAAAGGAAGAATGAGGTATGTGTGCTTACATTTGATTTTGAGGAAGTCATGTCATATGGTTGCAGATATCATGAACAAATGCTCTATCTTAAGAGCATGATCAAACGAAAGTATCTCCTCCCTCAAAGGGATGTAGGAATGCTTGGGTCACACATTCACTAGATGAAATCAATGTAATATGTCCTCGTATGAAATATGAGGTGCTTGACTACAATTAAGGAGCTCTGACTGGAAGCTCCTGGGAATGAAATGTGTGAAGAAAGGAAGGAAAAGATCGTGGAATATACAACCGTCGTAAAGGCAATCAACATCCGAAAGACCAAGAAGATTTGACTAGGATATCTCCATGGAAGATATGAAGACTGATGAATTCTGGAAAAAAAAAGAGACCTTTGACAATATATATATATATATATACATATCTTTGGGAGATGTGTCAATATGTATGCAGAATGTTGACGCAAACTAGAAGATGTCATGATGAAAGACCATCACAAAGGTAATGTTTTTAGTGTTCATTCCTTTATTTTTGAACAAATATCTGGATGGGTTTATGCAGGGCTACAAAGGGAAGAACTATGAATGTCTTCCAAGAGAATCATGTACAAGGATGTAAGATCCTTCCAAAGAATATAGTATGAAAAAGGCAGCATGAAATGAAGCAAGGCCAGATGTAGACTGATGGATCACTTTCTGATGAAAGGAATGATGACATGACTAACTCTTGGATGAAAGTGATGGATGGTATGTGCCCTCTGAAGAAGTCCCAAAAGACAAAGACTCCATAACAAAGAAGAAATTCATGACATCGAAGGAAGGAACTCTTCAAGCAGTTGGTTGTCTGTTCATCTCCACCTAAGGAGCTACTATAGGTCCCTAACTAAGAGGGAGCTTGGAAACAAGTTTCTTACTTGAAAGAAACTTGGAAAATTCCTAAGCCAAGAGGGAGCTTAGGTACATTCCTTCTGTAGGAATGAGTACATTCCTTTATTGGAATAGATATGTCCTTCCTAATTAAGAGGGAGAGATAGACACATCATTATGGTCTTCACTTGGGAAGACGGAATGGAGGATTGTGTAATCATCTGGCATCCGATGTTCTTTGAGGATGAGACAGGGCATCCAACTTAAGAGTTGTCGTAGGGGGACCAATATTCTTTGAGGACTGGGAATCCAAGGTAAGAATAGTCTTGATGGAACACACCCTGAGAACCTGGGTAGGGTATGTTCCAGGAGAGACAATGATAAGGGAGTCTATAAATAATTAGTCTCACCAGCATTGAACTCAGATCTTGTCGAGAGATAGAGTTGTTAGTCAAGGCCCTGCTATGAGACAATGTTGGTTGATATGATGTTATACAGATGGGTTACCAATCCGATTCTTCTTATGAGAAATTCTTCAGATTGAGAATGACCAAGTGTGAAAATTCGAGAAGCCCTGAATCACTAATGCAACAAACTGATATTGCTTCTCCTACTTGTTAATCCATGCAAGTTATTTATTGTGTTCTACTATAAATATCGAAGTAAATACAACTGTAGCCTTCACAACTTTAAATAATATGCGGAAATAAGAATCTGAGCAATAAAGAAATAACACACACAAGTGACCATTATTTTTGGACCAATGTCCCCGGAAAAACCCAACGTGGGAAATCAGGTGTAGCAGCTGAGGGTTTGTAGTATTAAGCAGTACTTTCTAAATACAATCTTTGGATGCCTTATTGGTTATCCAATACAAAGAATCTGATTGATAGAGAGATGAGTGAGATATACCTCACACTATCACTGGCGATCCAACACTGATCCAGCCACTGAATGGCTAGCCCCTAGCTACTTCTGCGCAATCACTGTGTTGTTTTGTATCACAACTTCTGGAAACTACGTCACTCCTTTAGGTTGATCGATTTGCCTCTTGGAACTTCAACTTTCTTCCCTTCCAGTCTCACACCCCAGCTTCTGGCTCTGGAACTCAATTCTCCATCAAATTTCGGATCTCCTCTCAGGCTCTGCGCTGCCTCGGGGTGGCCCTATGCTACCCAACGTGGCTCTGCGCTGCCTCTTCTAGATCTCTCTGCCTCCTCTGCAATGTATCCTCGGATCAGGAAGTCTTCCTCCGGACACTATCCCTACCCCTCACTACAAGAAATCTCCTTGATGATCTCTTTGGCTGCTCTGTGTTGCTCTCTTGAGAAATCAATCTCTTGATCCCACTCGATGTGTCTTCCAAATTCCCATCAAGCTTCTTATAATCTTCTCGTTGAGAAACCAATGACCCACATTAGATTCTAATCAATGGCTCCGATCATTTTGGCTTGATCCTCATCTTCTTCTATAAGTTACACCCCCATTTTAATTAATACCCTTTAACTATTTTAATTTCCTAAGTTTAGACTTAGGCACCAATTAAAAATAATTAATTAGTTTAATAAAACCTTCTTCAAGTGGAATTTCCCAAAACGATTTCTAGCTATTCTGGAATACATGTGTTCTAGCCTCCCTGCAAATTTTGAAGCTTAGAGCACATCTGATGCTACCAGAAATCAGCACTCCCTCTTAGCAAGGAATGTGCTCTAGTTATGCAACATGTTGAAGCAATAAACTAACTCTGTAACATCTCCCTTTGCGCTACTGATGTCTGACATCACTGCCCACCAACTACTGCGCAAATGTTGCATTCGTGTTGCTGCTGGCCTTGCCACTGCTAACTCTGTATCTACACTACAACCCTCTCCTACTGTTGTTTCTGCTGCAACAACAATCGAAAAAAGCATCCAAAATATTGAACCAAGGTGGTTTAGCGTGATGCATTTGTTGTTGGAGTTTTGGCTACTACTAGTCTTTGCATTATCACTGAAGCCACTGCGTTGCTGCTAACTCTGCTTTGTGCCAACTACACTGCTGCCAACACTAGCTTTGCGCTGCTCTGATTTTGGCACTCCTAGCCACTACAACTGTCACTCTGACACACCTCTGCACCAACTGACCCTAGTCCATCCTACTACTTCTGATCTGGGCTCCCGTAGCAGGGTATTGATCCAAGAGGTGGACCCCTCAAGGATCATGCCCATCTACAGTTCTTTCGAACTACAATACTAGATCACCCCACCTCTCCCCTAGAGGTATCCGAGCAATCATGGAAAAATATGATATACTCATACTGTGGCTGCTACTGCTCTGTTGATGCTTCTGCACTGTTGTTGCAACTATTGCAATAATGAGTCTGATCTCCCCATATTCAAAAGTACTAGCTTCCATAGGGCTGCTCCCTTTGAAACTAGACTCCCTCTAAGTCTCGATCTCCCTATGGAAAATCTCTCTACTCCTTCCTAGAAACTCACACAATCCTCCTGCACTGGAAGCTGAACTGCGAAGCTCTGCGCTGGGAATCTCCTGGCTAGAACTGCACCTGCATACCGCAACTGAGCAATTCACACTGCCTATGTCACTGCAACTAGTTTTGCAACAGTCTTCTAGAAACTGACGGCAACTAGCTATGCAACCGTAACAAGGATACTGATCTATGTGAGAAATTTGCAGCAATTGGATCTAATTTGTTGCTCTTCCATAGATCCTGCCCATCTGTGGCCATCTCTGCAAATGTCGAATTGCTCCCTCTCCTCTACGCAGCTGCTAGGCTGGCCTACACACTCCCTATTGGAGTTAGTAGATCTGCACCCCTCTACTGCTGCTAAGCAAATGAGAAATCAAATTCCTTGGCTAGGAATTCTCTGAGGAAGAAATTCCCTCAACTAGTGTTTCCTTGCCTCTTCTGGCATTTTTCTGCCCCAGCAACTGCTGCAAAAAACTGCTCTACACTGAATCTGTTACTACGCTACTCCCTCTGCCGCTAACAAATCTCAATCTGGAAATCTTACCTCTTTGTCGACTCACTCAGAGAGAAATCTTTATCGAGAATCTTGCCCTTCTGGCTTGGACTGCACAATCCCTCTAGGGATTCGACCTACTGCTTACATAGCACTTTGATCTTCCTTCTTCTCTTCAACGCTGGGCTCTTCTATTTTGCTCTCTTGCTTCACCTGCGCTCTGATACCATGTGAAAATTCGAGAAACCCCGAACCATTACTGCAACAAACTAATATTACTTCTCCTACTTGTTAATCCATGAAAGTTATTTACTATTTTCTACTGTAAATATCGAAGTAAATACAACTGCAGCCTTCACAACTTTAAATAATATGCAGAAACAAGAATCTGAGCAAGAAAGAAATAACACACACAAGTGACACCGTTATTTTTGGACCAATGTCCCCGGAAAAACCCAATGTGGGAAAACTGGTGCAACAACTAAGAGTTTGTATTATTAAGCAGTAATTTCTAAATACAATCTTTGGATGCCTTACTGGCTATCCAATACAAAGACTCTGACTGATAGAGAGATGAGTGGGATATACCTCACACTATCACTGGCGATCCAGTACTAATCCAGCCACTGAATGGCTAGGACCTAGCCACCTTGGCGCGATTTCTGCGCAATCACTGCGTTGCTGTGCATCACATCTTTTGGGAACTGCGTCACTCCTTCAAGTTGATCGATTTGCCTCTCGAACTTCAACTTTCTTCCCTTCCGGTCTCACACCCCGATTTCTAGCTCTGGAACTCGATTCTCTAGCAAATTTCGGATCTCCTCTCAAGCTCTAAGCTGCCTAAACATGGCCATACACTGCCCAGTGTGGCTTCGCGGTGCCTCTTCTGGATCTCTCTGCCTCCTCTACAATGTATCCCCGGATCAAGAAATCTTTCTCAAGAAACTATCCCTGCCCCTCACTGCAAGAAATCTCCTCGATGATCTCTCTGGTTGCTCTGCGTTGCTCTCTTGAAAAATCTATATCTTGATCCCACTCGATGTGTCTTCCAAATGCCCATCAAGCCTCTTCTTATAATCTCCTCGTTGAGTAACCAACGACCCAGATTAGATTCTAATCAATGGCTTAGATCATTTTGGCTTGATCCTCGTCTCCTTCTAGAAGTTACACCTCCCCTTTAATTATTTTTCTTTCCTAAGTTTAGACCTAGGCATCCATTTAAAAATAATTAATTATTTTAATAAAACCTTCTCCAGGTGGAATTTCCCAAAACGATTTTTGAGTATTCTCGAATACATGTGTCGTGGCCTCCCTGCAAATTTTTTAGGCTTAGAGCACATCCAATGCTACCAGAAATCAACACCAAGTACCATTATGAATACCTCCCTAATTAAGAGGGAGTATTGAAAAGTGTAACTAGGTTCGGTCTTCATAATGACATGTAATTGTGATTTTTTTAAGTGATGTAAGGAAGAAAATAAAATTATTTTTGTAATGTATGCTCAAGGAATTTTATTTTTAGTTGAAGCTCCCATTGTGAGCTATTAGGTTTGGTCATCAATTCATAAAAGTCTAGTGAGTCAATGTCAAGGATTGAAGACCCATTTGGGCATGTTATACATTGTAAAAAAAAAATTATTTGAGTCATTAACCATCCAAGACCATGTCACAAGCTCTCCTTGGAGTCGGCCTACAAAAAGGAATAAGGATGATTCTAGCAAGGACATGTCGACCTAGTCACAAGGACAAGTCAGCCTATATCACATGGACAATCCACTATATATAGAGCAACTCGGCATCACTTGAAGGACAATTCGGTCAAGCATCATAAGCAAGAGAAGAAGCACATAAATCACAAGGAAAGCAGCATCATAACCAACGAGAAGAAAGAGAAGAAGAACGAATATATGTGGCACCATTTTTGGGTTAGTCTCCTCGCATGTGTGACAAAAACTAGGGTTTTTGTAGTAGGATTACATCAGCCCTCACCAAAGTCAAGTGGAAGGTCACCAAACCATCATTATTGCTAGCCAAGATTACAAGGAGAAACCCTCAAGCCAAGCAAAGGAGAAACACATCATAAAGGTCCATCATTTAGCCTACACATGTGATTTTTGCAGAGTTTCGGGCAGCCAAAAGTTGCCAATCTGTGGAGGAAGGTTGAAGTAGTAGAGTAGCCGAAATGTGCAGTGCTAGAAGTCAGTTTGACAAGTGTTGACTTTGACAAGAAGGAAAAGCATTGAGAAAGGATCTTGTGACTTGGTCTTGGAGAGGTAGTTGTGTCAAGGGTTTTGGTCTTGGTATTCGTCAATTGAAGTTCCTCTAAGAAGAATTTGTTTGGGTTTTCCTCTCAAGAAGTGAGAGGTTTTGGCCCTCGCTGACAGAGTATATATTGTGTCTCTTGCCTCTTTATTGTTCATGAATTGGTAATTGTCTTGATGAAAAGAACACAATAATAACACAAGAAGAGATCATAATCAAGAAGTAAAAAGACTCTGACGAGCAATTATCATAGTAAAGAAATCACCTATCTATTGATGCCCTAGATTTCTCAACAAAAAGATCAAATCCAATCAGGGACAAATGGAAGAAAAAGTTAAAGCTATTGAATCCACTCAGGGAGCAACCTAGACCATCAATGAAATGTGCAACATTGGTTTTCTCAAATGTGGGCTTGGCGTCGATGCAGTGACAGAGTTCGCAAAAATGTAACTTGGTTATGGTACAGATGCGGAAAATTGGGACAATAACATATGGATTTGATGTTGGTGCAGTGACAAACTTTGGCTCCTAGCTTGAAAATAATGACGTCTTATTTGTATTTGACTTTCTTTAACCTGATAACACAGGAAGGCTAGCATATTAGCAACTGATTTTTTAATTTTTCTTCTGTGACCTATTTCATATCTTGGCACAATACTTAATCAATGGTCGATTATTGTTTTTCGGTGTCTTCAAATGGAAACTACTTTTGTTTCGAAATTACAGCTAGTTTATGAACCTTTTGAACAGTTTCTATACACATAAATATTTGAACCTTTTGCAATTTCTGAATGGTGGCTCTTGACAATGGGTATCTGTGTCACTAGCTTCGATGATTGACTATTTAAAACTGCAACCATAACACAAATTCCTGAAGTGATTTTTCCTAATGACCATCTTACAATTATTTTGGCTTTTGGGATGTCCAAATACACGATTTTTTTTCTGCTTCAACAAATTTGATTTTTATATGGCCAAAGGGCAATTGTGGACAAGGATCTGAAAATATAAGAAACCCTCTAAAATTCGGGTATGGCCAAAAGCCAATAAATAAGTTGCCAAGGGTAAAAAAGTTTGACCAAATGTCTAGTGACCGAAGGTCGGGATCAAACATGGCCATGATACCAATGTAACAAGAATACTTGCAGATAATAATAACTATTATTAATAATTATTGAATAAGATATGAATAAAATTGATATGGTGAGAATTACAAATGAGGGCACAAATAATAATTATTATTTATTGAATAAGATATGAATGAATTGATATGGTGAGAATTATAAATGAGGGTCTCGTATATATACCTAGGGGAGAATGCCCTTTCAAAGAGAGTAATGTCCTTTGAGACATGTCCTTTCATTAATACTAATTTTAATTATTACTTATTATTGTATTATTTTATGTTATTTATGTTCATAACAAAGCCATGCAAAACAAGTATGATGCTCTCATAAAGAATGGGACAAGGAAGTTGGTGGATCCTCCATTTTGAAACCAAACCAATTGACTGTGTGAATTAACAAGAACAAGTAAAATCAAATGACTCACTTGACAAGCATAAGGCAATGCTTGTGCCAAAAGGATATGCACAAAAGAAGACAGAGACTATGAAGAGACGTTTCCCCTATCACAAAATGGGTTATCATTCATGCATTGTTGGCTTTGGAAGCACATAATAAGTGGAAGATACATCACATGTATGTGAAGGCATTTTTCCTGAATGGAGATTTGAAAGAGAATGCTTACATGTCTCAACAAGATGGATCTGTTGTGAAGGGTCAAGAACATAAAGTATGCAAATTCATCAAGCCTTTGTATGGCTTAAAGCAAGCTCCTCAAACATGGTATGAAAACCTAATTGAGCATCTTTTGAAAATCAGTTTCAAACATTTTGATATTTATGATGCAATTTTGTTTGTCAAGAAAATTGGTAAGACTATTGCATATCTCAAGCTATATGTAGATGATCTTTTGATAACAGGGAACAATGAAGCATTTATTGCATCCATAAAGAAAGAATTGAAGGGTTTTGAGATGCAAGACATGGGGACATCTTTACTACTACTTGGGGATTCAAGTAAATCAGAATCTGAAGTATGTATTCATCTCCCAAAAGAAGTACAATGGATAGTTGTTGAACAAATTCGGCCTGGCTGATTGCAATCATCTATCTACTCCAATGGAGCAAAATTTGAAGTTAACATCAAAAGAAAGGAATGAATTTTGGGATGCAATAGAATATAGACAGGTTGCAGGGAGTCTAATCTACCTTACTACTACCAAACCTGATATTTCATTTGCAATTGGGATCCTTTATGGGTTCATCAAAAACATTGTGAAGGAAATTGGTGTGCTGCGCAGAGAGTTCTAAGGTACCTCAAGGAAACTTGTAATGTTCCTTCTTCTGGTGTTCCTTATGACATGGTTAGGATCGACTTTCAGAGTTGGGGTCAGACAGGTCACATGCACAGGTTGGTGTCATCAGCCGGTCTACGGACTTTTGGAGGGGTTTTGAGAAATTTGTATGAGGTCCAACGACATTCGCTTGGTATATTTCATCATCCGTACAGTTTTTCTTTCGTTCCAATGCATTCCGGCAACTTTCAGAAAACATAGTTATTATTGGGCCTGACTCAATTAATTACCCTTAAGGTGGCATTCCGAGAGGGATACTTGACAAAACACCTTAGTGTAATAGCTCATTGGAACCGGAATGAGAAGATCTACATGATGGGATTGTTAGATGTGAGTTTCAGTGATCTGAGGAGACATGGTGGCCAATATACCCTTTTCCCGCATTAAAAAGAATATTTTAATTAAAAATAAAAAGGGAAAAGTGCTCCATGATTAAAATAATAATAAAATAGGTGGTTCTAGAGGGGTCCATCAGATCTATAAAAAAGGAGGAGGAGGCCATTGGAGGACATCTTGGATTTGACGTTACTTCTTGTATAAGAGGTTGAGAACCTAGTTCTCTACTTCAAGGGTAGCCCCATGACAGAAACCCTCGGATGACTTTCGTGATAGTGGACAGAAACCCACCTCATCTCCTTGGTGGATTCAGCCAGAGTTCACAGGTGCAGTGATTGATTTCAATTCAGTTTTGGGAGGCCAGTGTAGCAATGGAGCAGATTTGTCGAGGCCAGCTTCTCATCTTAGCTATATTGGTTGTATTTGCATGTAACTCAGTTTATCTATCATAATTAACGCTGAGATTATTTTCTGCGTATCGTGGTATGAAATTGCTCTATCTGTTATACTTTACATGGCATGGCAATCTTCTGTTAATTGGATGGTTATTTTATGGAGAAATTTTGGTTAAGCTAGATTTCTACAAAATCAGCAAAATATCCCATTCGGGACATTCCAAAACTCAAGACTTTGGACTCAAGTACTCTAAGGTCGACAACTTCAAACTAGTCAGACACATAAATTCAGATTTTGATCAGGATAAGGAGAATATGAGTGCCTAATCTAGGATACCTCACGAGTCTTGGACTACCTTGAAGAAAGTCAAGTTGGTTTTAAAATATTTCTAGTACTAACTTAGGTGATGTAATCTCTCATAATTGTATGTTGGCACAATGAAGTAAAAACATGCACAGAAATAATCAATAGAAGGTCCATGAATATAGAAATAAAGGACATTTAAAAGCTAAGGGAAAACTTTATTCATATTATTATTGTTGACATTGGTCAACACAGTCAATATCTACCTCCTATTTTCATACACATTGATACAAGTCCCTTCCATATTTTACCTGGAAATCAAACATATAAAGTAGCTATACTTTTATATCAAGTATCCACATATCATGGACCAATCCCATGGCTTTCCCTTCTAGGCAATATGGAAAACCAATAGCATTCAATCTATTGTAATGTCCCTTATTGGTTAACTGCCCACAAAAGGGCGAAGTAGCCTATCCAACCCCATAGGCTATAGTCATTGATAAAGTGGAAAACTTAATTATCCAATGTTTGGAGCAACATTGGGTAAATTTTGAGGTAGCTAGGGCAAAAGCCCAAATTGGGGGTTGCACTTGCAAGTTGCAACTATCCACATTTGAGAAAACCAATGTTGCATTAATCGTTATCGGGATAATATCGGCGCGAGGAAAAAATCAGAAAAAAATCGTAATTATCGGGAAATAATCATTTGGTACAAAAATATTCATTTTTTTTCATTTTTTTCAATTTTTTTAATATCTAAACCATCTACAACATAAAATAAATACATTGACACATAAATATGATTAAAAAAACTAATATATAAGATGTTTAATATCATTTCTAGTGCTAAAATCACACATAACATTGAAGCATGTCCTAAATATTAAGTCCTGACTCCTGAGTCCCAACTCAGCCTCAAAATATCAACAAAAAATATGATAATGTATCTCATCATGTCATAATGTTATATACAATAAAATGAAAGTCTAATCCTATTGATTTCCTCTGCCCCTCTTGCGAGAAAATGCCACAGCTTTCCCTTTCCCTCTAGATGTAGATGTTGGTGCCCATGCTGGTGGAGATGGCAGTGGAGTCTGATGTGCTCTAGAAGCTGAAGAACTAGAAGTAGGAGTTATAGGAGGTAGACCACGTCCTCTACTGGTAGCAATGGTAGCCCGGGCAGGTGGTGTCACCTCCTCCTCCTCCTCCTCCCCCTCCACTACATCCTACACTAACCAATCATCAGCAGACTCCATGAGAGGCCTCTCGGCCTCAACCCTCCATGCAGCAATGGTGTCAATCCCATCCAATGAGATGGCATCCACATCAGGTGTCCTCTCAAGTTGCCTCACCCACAATCGAAGA